>SOPF01027534.1:203513-245101 GCA_012979155.1 Hypericum perforatum
GCATTAGTGGTTTGCTTAGTTACATTACTAGTTTGTTTGGTTGTATTAATGGTTTCGTTGGCTGCATTGCTGATTTTTTTGGTTGTATTACTGGTTTATTTGGTTTTATTGCTGGTTTGCTTCTTTTCATTACCGGTTTACTTAGTTATATTGCTGGTTTATTTTGTTATATTACTGGTTTATTTAGTTGTATTACTAGTTTCGTTGGTTATATTACTGGTTTTATTTGTTGCATTACTGGTTTGCTTAGTTACATTACTGGTTTGTTTGGTTGTATTGATGGTTTCGTTGGCTGCATTGCTGGTTTTTTTTGTTGTATTACTGGTTTATTTGGTTGTATTGCTGGTTTGCTTCTTTTCATTACTGGTTTGCTTAGTTATGTTGCTGGTTTATTTTGTTATATTACTGGTTTATTTAGTTGTATTACTGGTTTATTTGGTTGCATTGCTGGTTTGCTTGGTTGCATTGCTGGTTTGCTTGGTTGCATTAGTGGTTTGTTTAGTTGTATTACTGGTTTCGTTAATTGTATTACTGGTTTTATTGGTTGCATTACTGGTTTGTTTGGTTGTATTAATGGTTTCGTTGGCTGCATTGCTGGTTATCTTTGCTGTATTGGTGGTTTGTTTCGGATCCAAACAAAATGAACAGTAATTTTATTTGAAAGTGTACAGTGATTTTATTAGTGGATGAACAGTAATTTTATTAGTGGATGAACAGTAATTTTGTCAAAAAGTCTAAAATACCCTTATTAATGTAGGCCATTAGATCAGAATATTTAGAAAACTATTCTGATCCAATGGCCTATATTTCCCTCAGTATATACTGAGGGAAATCTCCCTCAGCACCAGATCCAAACGCATGGAACTGAACTCGTAAAATCACTAAAGCCAAGTTCAACCACCAATATTGTGGGCCAATGTACTCGCTTTTAGGCTTCATTACCCGTTGCCCCGTACCCTTCAACGGCACATATACCCGACAGGAGGCTCAGAGGACCCCTATGGAGGAATACACGACTAGTCGTCCATTAAAGAAGAAAGTGCGTCCGACATGGCAAATTTGTATGCACGGCGACAGCGGATTGGCCGTCAAGAAGCACACCACATCAGCTCGTGCGGGAGTTGTTAGAAAGTAGTTAGAGGTGTTATAACCGTTGTAGTTAGGCGGGAGAGTAATAAATTATATATAAATACCAATAATTCTCTATATTTATCATTCCAATACAATTTTATCAAATTCTAATAAGATCTCTGTAATTGTTTGTATTCATTATTCCAAAAAAATTTACCAAATTCTAATAGAATTTCCTTCCATTCTCTCTCCTATCTCATTCTTTATCAACAGTCTTTCGGATGTTTGATGCCACAATTTCGATGTTTCTCTGTTATGACTTATGAGTTTACGGTTTTTATATGGTTAAGCGGAATTGGAAATCATTGAACTTTGCAGATGTTTCGGCAGATTCAGAAATAAAATTGGTTTAAGCTCGACGTGTATCTATACGAGGACATCATACCATTGTGTAAGAGCGAGAAGATTCGCTAAATTAAAACATGTTTACGCTTTTCTTGGTTCTTTTTGTGGTAGTCTGAACATCTTAGGAAAGTATTGCTCGGATCATTATATTTGTTGGCCAATATTAGCTATATTTAGAAGCAAAACATAGATGGAAAGCTCTACTAAATTTGATTCCGTTTATGATAAATTTCAACATCTTAGATATTACCTACAATCTTTATTAGTTAATCTCATTATTGATTCTGACCAAAAAAAAATTCTCATTATTGATTTCTGGTTTACTTCCAATCTTGATACAATGGCATTAAACAAAATGGTTTAGGTTGCCATTGTCATCAACTTAATAAATCTATAAGATTAAGACAATAGCATTCTCAAGAACACAGATTTGATAACAAGTTAAATTAGAACCTGACCATTTGATTTAATTGCTTGTTGGTTCATACATCAAGAAATCGACAATATTACAAAGCTTAACATCGTTCTTACATTTGAATTCAAGACTTTTTGCTAAATTAGAATGTGTTCTACACACTTGGTTCTTTTCAAGAAGTTTGATAATCTTAAGGAAAATATTGCTATATTGCTCAGCAAAACATTCATGGAAGGCTCTATCTTCCTTCCAACTTTGACACAATTGTAGTAAATTAAATAGATCACACATGGAATGCTCTAGTTTCCTTCCAAGTTGATATATTTAAAATAAATGAAATTGAATTGGTCAGATTTTGTTGTCCTATTCATAGTCCTAATACATATATAAGACCAAGAAGACAACATTGTTCTTCCCCTTTATTCTTAAAGAAAAGAAATTCTTTCTTCGGACTCAAAAGATGAAAATAGTGAACTTCACATGTTTGGTGCTTGCTGGTTTAACCTCTCTACTCTCGCTCTTCGCGAGCTTCATTTCTGCTGATGCTAATCAAGAACGAGAGGCAAGTTTTTTTATTTTCATTCAGAAATGAAGAGCACCAAAACTTATCTTCTTAAGAAATGATATACCATACATCTCAGTTAACTTTCTGATCGAAATGATTTGCAGGTGTATATTGTGTATATGGGGTCACTTTCGAGAAATCAACTATACACTACATCGTCTCACCATATTAGCTTGCTCCAAGAAGTTGTCGGGCAAAAGTATAATGATCGTATTGATTACAAGAATTATTAGGATGTTTTCTGGTCTTGTCTACAATTTAATTTAACACTCTTATCTCCTTGATCCAGCTTTCAAGAAAACCTGATGGTTATAAGTTATAACAAAAGTTTCAATGGATTTGCTGCCAAACTCACTCAAAGTGAGGTAGAAGAGTTATCTGGTTAGTGAAAGAAAATATGATATTTGTCATGCCATATTTAAGGTTGTAACAAAATTTTAATTTGATCTTATATCTTTTTCAGCTTTAAAGGATGTAGTCTCTGTTTTTCCTGATAAGAAATATGATCTCTTAACCACAAGATCTTGGGATTTCTTGGGACTCAAGGAGACAGCTCCTCGAAATCTACAGTTAGAGAGTGATATAATCATTGGAGTTATTGACACTGGAATATGGCCTGAACTACCAAGTTTTAATGATGAAGGTTTTGGTCCACCTCCGAAAAAGTGGAAGGGTGGTTGTGAAGGTGGCGTCAACTTTACTTGCAACAAGTGAGTTATCCAAGATGTATTTTAGATAGTGATCTGAAGATATATGCAGATACACATTTGGGTTTAATCATTTTCAAATCATTGTATTCTTTGTAGCAAGTTGATTGGAGCTAGATATTATGGCTCAATTAAGTCAGCAAGGGATGAGGAAGGTCATGGATCCCATACTGCCTCAATTGCAGTAGGTGTTGCTGTAAAAAATATTTCCTTCTTTGGATTAGCAGAAGGCACAGCCAGGGGAGGTGTTCCATCGGCAAGGATCGCCGCATATAATGCGTGTGGCTCTGGGTGTTCCAGTGCAAGCATATTGGCTGCTTTTGACGATGCTATTGCAGATGGAGTTGACATCCTAAGCATATCGATAGGATGGAGCGGCGACGCCTTACCCCTCGATCAGGATGCCATTGCAATCGGTGCATTTCATGCAATGGACAAAGGAATTCTTACGGTCACTGCTGCAGGCAATGATTATAATGTTAGCTATGGAAGCACTACAAGTGTTGCGCCATGGATGATCTCTGTTGCGGCAAGTAGCACGGATCGTCGCATCATCGATAAGGCTGTTCTTGGGAATGGAAGGACACTAGTTGTATGTATCCTGTCCACTTCTTTTCGCAACTTGTCACACAAGAAAAAATCCACATACTAACCATAATTATCGGACTTACCACTTCATCAGGGGTTGTCAGTTAATTCTTTTAGCTTAAATGGGACAAACTTTCCGCTTGTAAATGGTAATATAAGGTAATTTATGTTATCGGATTCAAAAAAGCTTACGATATTTCCTCACTGAATTGTTTTTTATTAAATAATTATTAACAAATATGTTGCCGATGTTTCTTATGACAGTATCGAGGTCAAAGGGAAAATAGTGTTGGGTTTTTTCACATCTGATGTTAACATTTCACTTGACGACGGTGCTATTGGAATCATCTACTTGTCTAGCAATGCCACATTAGATTGGTCTACTGTTGTCCCATTTCCTGGAGCTGCTTTAAGTATTGCAGATTATGAAGTTGCCGTATCCTATTTAAACTCAACGAAGTAAGTTGTCACTTGTTGACGGGAAAAATTTACTACAAACGATTTTTGCATTCAGTAGATTAACTATGAGCTATGTCTTTGTAGAGATTCAATGGCAACCATACTTCCAAGTGAAGCAGTTAAGGATCCTTCTGCACCTATAATTGCTTCCTTCTCTTCATGTGGACCGAATGCGATTTTGCAAGAAATCATGAAGGTATTTGTTTCTTTCTGCCAGTTAATTGAATAGTTATTTTTTGGTTAATTTAGAATTCAAACTACATTGACATTATTTTACAGCCCGATGTGAGTGCTCCTGGAGTAGACATTTTGGCTGGATATTCTCCTATCGCTCCAACAAGTAATTTTCCGAATCCAGCTGACACACGGAAAGTCACATATAACTTTTTGTCTGGAACATCAATGGCTTGTCCTCACGTTGCTGGTGTCGCTGCATACGTTAAATCATTTCATTCTGATTGGTCTCCTTCTGCCATTCAATCAGCCATCATGACAACAGGTATTTATATCCTATTTGTCATAGCAATATAAATTTTGCACGATTTCACGTTGTTTCCCATAGCAAAAGAGTCATCGAACAACAATTATCTATGAGATAGATATCTAATTTTGACACCATGTTAAAATATAACGATGCAGTATTTACAACATATTACAATGTATAACAAATAACATAGCAAAGTATAAATTCAAGTTAGCAAGTTGTATTTTAGCAACTTCTGAAAAACAATTTACTTTGAGAATACTTGTGACGATCTATTTTGCATCTAATAATCATCTCATCTTTCAGCAACTCCCATGAGTGCAACTACACACTTGCTTGGTGAATTTGCCTATGGGACAGGACAAGTTAATCCTACAAATGCAACTCAGCCCGGTCTCGTTTATGAGGCCCTGAAAGAAGATTACTTAAAGCTGTTATGTCGAGTTGGCTTTGACCAAAAGAAACTTCGAGCGATCACAGGAGACAATAGCAGTTGCCCAACACAAAGTCAACAAGATCCGGTCTTGGATTTTAACTACCCTTCTTTGACAGCTAGAGTGGCAGAAAACAAACCTTTCATGCTTCAGTTCAACAGAAGAGTCACCAACGTTGGACAAGCCAATTCCGTGTACAAGGCAACGGTTGCAATAGCTAAAAAATTTACAGTTAAAGTGGATCCTGAGGTGCTCTCCTTCAGTAGCTTGAACGAGAAGAAATTTTTCAACGTCACCATTTCAGGGAGTGGTTTTGCAAAGAACTTATTCGAATCTGTAGCACTTGTTTGGTCTGATGGCCTTCACAATGTTAGGACTCCCATCATAGTGAACACAATACAACCCGGGCTCCTAATTCCACCTTTGATTGACGATTTTGATGAGTGAGTTTCTAAAGAAAATTATAAATTATATTAGTCCAATAAAAACCAGCTTTGTCTGTTGGTGTGCAAGATTATCGCATCTCCATTCTTTTAGTTTCATTGCAGACTCAATTGTGTCATCCTCTGCTAGCATCAGCTCTCAGGTGTCTTCTTGGTTGTTTATTTGAGACGCGAGTAATCAAATACTTGTTCACTGATTAGAAAAGTTCACGTTCAACTGGTTAATATTGAAAAGGTGTGTACTGGTGCTTAGTACCTACATAAGGTGTAATACAGACACTGAGAGTCAATGTTGTCGAAGGACGAGAATCGAGTATACAACAACCACTCTAAGAGGTGCACATCTGTTAATCTTGCACAATAATAGAACACGCTGGTGCATTCTTGATTGCCAGTGTGGAATATTTTTTCAATTATAGAAAATTCACATACTTTATCTTCATGAAATTTAAGGTTGGATGTGAAGATTTTAACACACAAAAATTATATGAAACCCTTGGGACTCTACATGGTATAGACAAATTATATATGCAACTTGTCAAATTATATCCGCGAATCAGACTGTGCAATCCTTAGATATCCTATTCTATAGACAATACTTTTAGAGATACAAAGTAAGTACAAGGAAAAGCAGATTCATGTATCCAAACAATGCTCCGTACACTTAAGATAGTAAATCTGGTTCTGTATCACTAATAAAAAAAAATCTGGTTCTGCATTGCAGGAGACTTCTCACACGTCTGGAAGAATCAAATTTGCAGCCAATTTTCCAATTGGACATGTTAATTATGCAGTCACTTTGCACACAATTGTCTTAGATACATCAATGCATGATCCAAGTGATATCTATTATTTTCGGAGAGTGGTATACTTGATTAGTTAGTTTCTTAGTCAAGACAAGAGTTGAGCTTATTTTCTGTAAGACGAGATTGTCCTGTATATTTTAGTGTTTATGGGTTATGGCAATCGTCTCCAAGATACAATGACTATTGCTTCAAGTTTGTAGCATAATGATGCTTGAAGTCTGGACAAACCACTAGACACATAGAACCTTCTTTAGAGAGAGAGATATATATGATAACAGTATTGCTAATGAGTACTTATTCAATGAGTGCCAGGATGGTTTGTAATTGAGGAGGCAACACTATGACACATTTTTGGTGAGGAGACACACCTATTTCGCAAACATGTTTTCTACTCTCTAGGCACCCCTTTGGAGAAGGTTCTCTATGATTCCTAAGGTTCCTCGTGACTATTTATTTGACTCTCTGACTAAGTTTAGTTTTTGCACCTCCTCGCGACTGAGCCTTCTAGAGAATTTTGGAGACAATCCCCTCACGCCCCTTTATCACTAAAGCATCTAAAGTTTTTTGGATTTAGCCAAAATTTTAATGCTCCTCGCAAGAATGCACATGTACAGTATGCTAAGTGCACCTCAAGATGCCCAAGTTTTCACGTTGGAACTGTTGAATGATGGGAACTATGGAGAATGGTTGAAGGATATGTCCGATCTCTTATTCGCAAAGAATAAGTTCGGCTTTGTTGATGGCTCCATCCTGCGACCTGCAGCTGATTTCGGTGATCTAAACTACTGGATTCATGGAGATCACATGATCAAAGGATGGCTTAAAAACTCAATGACGAAAGAGATCAGGAGCAGCATTCGTTGTGCAAAGATGTCTCAAGAAATCTGGACTGATATTTCAGAATAATTTGGATAGGGAAGCAGTCTGCATGCGTATGATCTTCGAAGTGTAATTTTGATTCTTCGACAAGACCGAATGAGTGTCTTAGCTTGCTACACAAAGCTACAAGCACTCTGGGATGAATATCAGGCCATACGACCTCTCTATAAAAGCTCGCGCTCTACTTGCGATTCTGAGATACATAAACAAGTGCTAAAGATTCAAGCCATAGATGACAACTTTACGACTTTCTAATGGGATTGGATGACGTGTTCAACATCGTAAAGTCCCAGATCCTGAGCACTCAATCAATTCCAAGTTTGCAAAAGGCTTATCACCAAACCATTGAGGAGGAATATCGATGTGCTATCTCATTGGCTCGCAACATAGTCCCAGACACCGTTGCACTCTATTCTCGTGGTTTGGATGGATCAAAGGAGGGTGCACACCAGAAGACAAGCATTGTGAATTAGGTCAAGTACACCTATTGTCAAAAGACTGGCCACAGCAGAGAGGGCTATTTTGAATTAGTTGGATATCCCAAAGGTTGGAAGTGTGGTAGCCGGGAAGGAAGCACTTGTGAAGGAAATTTTTGCAACAACGGAAATCACCGTGAACCAGGCCCAATCAAGCAAAATTGGGCTGCTCAAGTACGTGTTGAAGATAGTCATGTACTAGGGTTTTCACAGGACTAGCTGAACAGTGTGATGAAACACCTCGAATAAACCATGGGTGACAACGTTTACACAACCAAGTGAGACTAGTGCCAACATGGCTGGTGAGCAACTTTTCTCTCGACCCTGGATCATTGATTCAGGAGCAATTGATCATATTACATGTCATTTAGATTAGATGAATAATTCCATCCAACATATATCACATCCCTCTGTCAAAATTCCTAATGGAGATGATGTGCCTGTGCTTGGAATTAGGATGATCACAGTGGGAGATCACCTATAGTTGAATCGGGTTTTATATATTCCAAAGTTCCACTATAACTTATTGTCAATTAGCCGCTTGACAAGAGATATTAATTATAGGGTGATTTTCTTGACTGACATATGTGTTATCTAGGACTTAGCTACGAGGATACTGATTAGAGTTGGTAAGCAGCAGGATGGCCTTTACTACTTTGAAGACTTGCGAGAGGCTGGCTTGTTTGATGATTCGACAACAAGATAAGACAATCTGGCATCGACGATTGGGACACGCCTCTAGTGAGAAACTTCGATGTATACCTTTCTTAGCATATATCCAATTTCCCGATAAACCTCATCAATGTGATTCATGTTTTCGTGCTAAATAGACATGGTTACCTTTTCCTAATAGTTCAATTCAAACTACAGACTATTTTGAATTGATTCATTATGATGGGGACCGTACAAGACTCCTGCATCCTGTGGTGCCCGTTATTTTCTAACAATTGTTGACGATTTTAGCAAAGCGATTTGGACGTACTTGATCAGGTATAAATTAGATGTCACATGCTATTTGCTTGGTTGCTTACTTGCGTATGATCGAACAACAATTTGGAAAGAAAATTATAAGAGTTCAGGCTGAATCTCGGAACATTTATAGTAAATGAAATCTACAGTGAACTATTATGAGGAGCAAGGAATTTTCTTCCAGGCGAGTTGTCCATATGCTCCATAGCAAAATCGAGTGTTTGAGAGATGCCAAAAGTATATTCTTGAAGTAGCTCACTCTTTCTGCTTTCAGTCCCATCTGCCAATAAAATTTTGGGGCGAGTATGTTCTCACAGCCACTTATGTTATTAATCAGCTACCATCTTCAGTCATTTCTCATAAAACTCTGTATAAATTAATATTCAGGAAGGCACCCTCGTACGATCATATACGAGTTATCGGCTGCTTGGTGTATGCTCATAATCATACTCGATCTGACAAGTTTGATGATAGAAGTAAACCATGTGTGTTTGTCAAATATCCTTTCACTAAAAAAGGATACTTAGTTTAAGACATTGAGGAGACTAGATTTTTTGTGACCACGGATGCCACTTTTATTAAGGAGAAATACCCTACCAGAAGACAATCAAAATCGAGTTAAATTCTAGTCAAGATAACATGGAGATTTGGCCATTAGCCTCCAATCTACCTCTTATAATGGATAATGGAGCTTCTGAAATTACAATTCTAGTAGTGCACAGAGAACCAGTTTCATAGAGAACCTACTGAAACTACACTAGCAGACAACCAAGATTTAGTTGTCCCAACCCAACAACCACCAATAGCTGATCTATCTTTGTCACTCATTAAGCCAATCAGAGTGAACCTTGCCTCTGAACCACAACTAACTCGATGCAATACTAGGAACAAGACCATCCCAGTACATCTTGGAGACTTTAAAGCTAATCTACCCCCCTCGCTCAAGGCCCTGCCTACTTTGCCTGCTCTAGGAGGTAATCTCATAACTTATCCTTTAGCATATTTTGTGAGTTATGAAAATTTCTCTCCAACTCACCAAGCTTACATAACAAGAGTTGTCTCCCATCGTGAGCCCCAATCTTACTATGAGACAGCTAACTTTTCTTATTGGAGAGATGCAATATGTAAGGAAATTCAAGCACTCGAAGCAAATTGAACATGGGATGTTGTCGCTTTACCACGTGGGAAGAAGGCTGTGGATTCTAAATGGGTTTACAAGATAAAATTTTGCCCTAATGGTGAGATTGAGTGATATAAGGGTTGCTTAGTAGCTCGAGGTTTCAAACAAGTTGCAGGCCTTGATTACCACTACATTTTTGCTCTGTTTGCAAAGTTGATCTATGTCTGTCGCTTGCTCTTTATCACAGTCAAGCAAGCCTGGATGATTGAGTAATTAGACGTTAATAATGCATTCTTGCATGGCAACCTTTATAAAGAAGCATTCATGACAATCCCACAAGGTTTTGCTCGACCTGGTGACAAAAGGCTTAGCCGAGTACGAAAATCATTATATGGTCTCAAGAAACATTATATGGTCTCAAGCAAGCATCCCAGAGCTGGTATAGCACACTAACTTTGAAATTGGTTACGATTGGTTCTTGACGATATCGGGCAGATCACGCCCTTTTCATTCACCACAAAGGTCAGATGGTAGTAAATTTGCTTGTTTATGTTGATGATATAATCTTGGTTGGCAATGATTTAGTCCTCTTATGGTGTTTGGATGTTTCGTTTGGCATTAAAGATGTTGGGCGTCTAAAATATTTCCTTGGAATTGAGGCAGCTTGTACCTCTGACGGCCTTGTATTAAGTCATCATAAGTATTTGCTTGACATTTTATAGGAATGTGGTAAGGAAGGCTCTCACTCTAGTCTTATTCATATTGAGCAAAATCACCATCTACAAAAGACACGAAAAGTCCTTGATGATGCTACCCGCTACCGCAGGCTAGTGGGATGTCTAATGTATCTTATGGTCATTCGGTCTGACATCGTCTATACCATGAATGTGCTTAGCCAATTTTTTGATTGTCTTACTCAAACCCATATGGATACTGTAGATAGGGTGCTATGTTATCTCAAGTGTACGTCCGGCCAATGAATTTTGCTCAACAAGACTCCACATTTTGATCTTGTTGGTTATTGTGATGCGGATTAGGCAGGCTGTCCAATGACTCAAAGATCTCGCACTGGATACTTTATTACACTCGGAGGGTCACCAATTTCATGGAGAAGTAAGAAGCAGACAGTAGTGTCTCGTTCCTTGGCTAAAGCTGAGTACCAAGCTATGGCAGTCACTACTAGTGAGCTCTTATGGATGCGATGGTTGATGTCCGACCTTGACTTCTCTCCTTCTGGTCCAACTCCACTATACTATGACAATCAAGCTGCCATTTATATCACATAGAACTCTGTCTATCATGAGCGGACTAAGCATGTCGAGATAGGCTACTACGTTATCCGTGAACGGGTTGAATCAAAGGATATTGCTCTGCAGAAAATTCATACCTTGTCTCAAGGGGCTGACATTTTCACAAAGGGACTTGGTGTTGATCAGTTTCAGACTCTGGTTTCCATGTTGGACATCGTTAATTTCTATGCTCCAACTTGAAGCAGGGTGTATTCGAGCCCGATTAGGAATCTGCCTTATTAGCGTTATCACATATGTAAAAGTCCTATTGATTAAAACGTCTAATTGACAATATTATAAAGGTCGACATAGTACTTACATTTGAATTCAAGACATTTCGCTAAATTAAAACGTGTTTAGCAGTTGTTGGTTTTTTTTATGGAAGTCTTAACATCTTAGGAAAGTATTGCAGGGATGGAACATTATATTTAATGACCAACACGAGCTATATTAAGAGGGTTCAAATTTGGTGCAGGACCCACATGTCCAGTACGGTACTGTACATTAGGATTCGATGGTTTGTATATTTGATTCGATAGTTTATATTCAGTGATTCGATAGTTTGTATGTATGTCTGATTCGATGGTATGGTATGTTGTGATTTGATGGTATGGTATGCATGATTCAATGGTATAAAATATCTGATTCAATGGTTTGGCATGTCCAATTCAATAGTATAAAATATCTGATTCAATAGTTTGGCATGTTCGATTCAATAGTTTGTATATTGTGATTTGATGGTATGGCATGCATGATTCAATGGTATAAAATGTCTGATTCAATGGTTTATATATATATTGTGATTCGATGATATGGTATGCATGATTTGATGGTATAAAATGTCTGATTCAATGGGTTGGCATCCGATTCAATGGTTTGTATATTGTGATTCGATGGTTTAAAAAACATAATGATATGTTCGTTTAAAAAAATATTTATAATAAAAAAAAATTAATTAATCAAATCATATATCGAATTGTATATCAAATTATATTAAATAGTATAATCAATTATATCGAATAGTATGCAGGATTATTAGTAATACTTAAAATTTAAAAGTTAAATAATTAATTAAAAATATGTTCATTAAAAATATAGTTTAGATTAATTAAACAAACGAATAAAAAAAAAGTCAATAACCCCCTTGGTTATCTGGAGTACCACGTGTCCAACATGGTGCTAGTGGGCTTTACAAGCCTATCACGGAATCCACTCCCATATTAAGAAGCAAAACATTCATGGAAGGATCTAGTAAATTTGATTCCGTTTATGGTAAATTTAGATAAATATTGCCTGAGTTTCATTTGATTACTTAGCCACACTATTGGTTTTGGTTTTCTTCCAATCTTGGCACAATTACATTAAAGGAAATGGTGTTGGCTGTCATAATCATCAGCTTAATACATCTATAAGACCAAGATAACAATATTCTCAAAGACTCAAACTCGATAACAAACATAACCATGTCAAGTTGATGTAATTGCAAGTTGATTCATAAGTCAACTAATCAACAATACTACAAAGGTTAACATAGTTTGTACATATGAATTCGAGACTTTTTACCAAATTAAAACGTGTTCTACACAGTTGGTTCTTTTATGGAAATTTGAGAATTTAAGAAAGTATTGATATATTAAGAAGCAAAACATATATGGAATCTCTATTTTCCTTCCAATTATGATACAATTGAAATAAATGAAATGTATCATACCTGGAAGGCTCTAGTTTGCTTCCAATATTGATAAAGTTGAAATAAATGAAATGTATTCGGATGGATTTTGTTGTCATATTCATCGCCATAATACATATATAAGGTGAGAAGCCGTCATTGTTCTACTTATTTATTCTTACGAAAAGGAAAGTCTTTCTTAGAACTCAAAATATGAAAATGGCGAATTTCACATGTTTGCTACTTGCTGGTTTAACCTCTCTACTCGCCCTTTCCGTGAGCCTGACTTCTGCTGGTGCTAACCAAGAACGGAAGGCAAATTTTTAAGCTAACCAAGAACAAAGACAGATTTTTATCATAATAGAAACAGAGCTGTGTAACTTATCTAGCTGAGAAATGATATATCAGAAATCACAGTTAACTTTCTAATCCGAATGATTTGCAGGTGTATATTGTGTATATGGGGTCACTTCCGAGCAATCAACTATACTTAACATCGTCTCACCATATTAGCTTGCTCCAAAATGTTGTCGGGCAAAGGTATGATGCTCGTATTAATAATAGGAATTATTAAGATGTTCTCCAGTCTCATCTATAGTTTAACACTCTTGTCTCCTTGATCTAGCTTTCAAGAAAACCTGATGGTTAGAAGCTACAACAAAAGTTTTAATGGATTTGCCGCTAAGCTAACTCGCAGCGAGGCAGAAGAGTTATCCAGTGAGTAAAAGAAAATATGATTTTCTTTAGGCCTTCACTAAGGTTGAACCTTAATTTTACTTTGATCTTATATCCAGGTATGGAGGGTGTAGTCTCAGTTTTCCCTGACAAGAAGTATGATCTCTTAACTACAAGATCTTGGGATTTTTTGGGGCTCACAGAGACAGCTCCTCGGAATCTACATTTAGAGAGCGATATTATCATCGGAATTATAGACAGTGGAATATGGCCTGAACTACCAAGTTTTAGTGATGAAGGTTTTGGTCCTCCTCCAAAAAAGTGGAAGGGTGCTTGTAACGGAGGCGTCAACTTTACTTGCAACAAGTTGTTTATCTATAATCCATTTTAGATCATGATAATAAGATATTTGCATGTGCATCATTGTATTTAATCAATTTTGAAACACTTTTTTCATTGTAGCAAGTTGATCGGAGCTAGATATTATGGTTCGGTGAAATCAGCAAGGGATATGAATGGCCATGGCTCCCATACTGCCTCGACTGCATCAGGTGTTGCTGTAAGAAATGTTTCCTTCTATGGATTAGCAAAAGGCACAGCTAGGGGAGGTGTTCCATCGGCAAGGATCGCGGCATACAATGCCTGCAACTTCAAGTGCTCCAGTGCAGGCATATTGGCTGCTTTTGATGATGCCATTGCAGATGGAGTCGACATCCTAAGCGTATCTTTAGGATGGAGCGGGCAGGCCTTACCCTTAGATCAGGATGTCATTGCAATTGGTGCTTTTCATGCAATGGCCAAAAGAATTCTTATAGTCAATTCTGCAGGCAATAGCGGTAATTACAGCTATGGAAGCACCGTAAGTGTTGCGCCATGGATGATCTCTGTTGCAGCAACTAGTATAGATCGTCGCTTCATCGATAAGGCTATTCTTGGGAATGGAAGAACTCTAATTGTATGTGCCCCGTCCTCTTCTTTTCATAACTATCATACTAGACATATCACCACTAGTTACACAACATGAAACCCGTTCACAACATGATTTCTAAAAACACTAAGGAATTTCGGACACATACTAACTACCATTATTGATCTTACGACTTCATCAGGGGTCATCGGTTAATTCTTTTAACTTGAATGGAACCAACTTTCCCCTTGTCAATGGTGATATAAGGTAATTTTTTTCTATCCAATTTTGAAATAATTACCATATTCCTAATTAATCTGCAGAGGGGTTAAAATTGTGGTATTTAATATTTTTATTTAGGGTATCGTAATAGGAATTTTTTATTTCGTCATGCGAGCGCCACTTATGATAGAAATATACGTCATGACGCTGGTGTGTAAATTGAGGTTGGAATAAATAACATTGTTTAAGAATTTACCGAAAATGTCACTTTTTGAAAACTCCATTACTTAAAATTAAACTACATGGTACAAATTTAATAAAACATGAAATCACTAGGTACTGGAGTGAACATTTTTCAAAAACCATATATATCTAACAAAGACCTTGCGGATGTTTCTTATAACAGTGGTCACGTTATGGATTTCAAGGGGAAAATAGCGGTGGGTTCTACTACTGGTGATGTTTCGTTTACACTAGATGAAGGAGCTGTCGGAATCATATATGCGGCCAACGAACATGTAGCGGATGTTTGTCAAACTGTCCCATTTCCTGGAGTGGCTATTAGTGATGCAGATTTGGAAGCTACTACATCCTATATGAACTCAACAAAGTAAGTTGTCACTTATTTACTAGAAAATGTTGCTATAGTCACGACATAGATACGAATACCTGTTGGATCCAGTGTATTAATTATGAGGCATGTCCTTGCAGAGCACCTGTAGCAACCATATTGCCAAGTGAAGTAGTTGAGGACCCTTCTGCACCTGCAGTTGTTTACTTCTCTTCTTGTGGGCCGAATGCGATATTGCCAGAAATTATGAAGGTATTTGCCTATTAATTGAGCATTTGGTTTTGTCCGGTACATAATTCAAACTATGTTGATATATTATTTTGCAGCCCGATGTGAGTGCTCCTGGACTAGCGATATTGGCTGGATATTCCCCTGTCGCTCCTATAAGCGATTTTCCTGACCCTATCGACAAGCGAAAAGTCACATATAATATTATGTCTGGAACATCAATGTCATGTCCTCACGTTGCTGGTGTTGCGGCCTACGTTAAATCATTTCATCCCGATTGGTCTCCTTCTGCCATCCAATCAGCCATCATGACAACGGGTAATTATGAGCCTATTTGTCATAGCAATATCAAATTTACACAGTTTGACATTGCTTTAGGAAAACCACTAGAGTCATGCAATAACAACTAGATATAAGAAACATGCCATGTTAAAATCAAGCGATGTGGTATTATTATATAGTGCATATAATGTACAGTATATGACATGATAAATTGTAAATTCCACTTAGCATATTGCTTTTTTAGCAAATCTTGAACGCTTTTTACTTTTCATCTAATAATAATCTCATCTTACAGCAACTCCCATGAATGCCGCTACGCACGTGCTGGGCGAATTTGCATATGGGTCTGGACAAGTTAATCCTGTAAATGCAACTCGGCCTGGTCTCATTTACGAGGCACTGGAAGAAGATTACTTGAAGTTGTTGTGTCGTGTTGGCTTCGACGAAAAGAAGCTCCGAGCAATCACAGGAGACAATAGCAGTTGCCCAACACTAAGTGAGCAAAATTCGGTCTTGGATTTCAACTACCCTTCTTTAACAGCTAAAGTGATAGAAAACAAGCCTTTCTTGCTTCAGTTCAGTAGAGTAGTCACCAATGTCGGACAAGCCAATTCCAAGTACAAGGCATCAGTTTTGCCAGCTCGGAAATTTATCGTCAAAGTTGAACCTGAAGTCCTCTGCTTCAACAAGTTGAAGGAAAAGAAATCCTTTAACGTCACTGTTTCCGGGAGAGGCTATGAAAAGAACTTATTCGATTCAGCAGCACTCATATGGTCTGATGACATCCACAGTGTTAGGACTCCCATCATTGTGAACACAATACAGCACGGAGACTTAACTCCGGAGACTCCACCTTTGATTGACAATGTTGATGAGTGAGTCTCCAAACAAAATTAAAAATTATATTAAATCCAATAAAAACCAGCTTGTACTATTCGTGTGCAAAATTCACATCTGCATCTCTTACTTTTGTTGTTGTAGACTCGATTTTCATCCTCCGATAGCATCGACTCTCGTTGTCTTCGCGAGAGTTGACTTCGTGTTGGTGTATTAGAGATGTACTGTCATTATGGTGAGTAATAACATATTTGTTCACGGATTACGAAAATTCATGTCTAAATGGTTAATGTTGTAAAGATGTGTACTGGTGCTTATTACCCACATTAGGTGCAAGTCAAGACACTGAGAGTCAATGTTGTCAAAGGATAAAAATCAGAGTCTACAACAACTACGCTAAGAGGTGGACATTTGTTCATAACTGCAACTTTTCAAACTATATCCAAGAATATGACTATCCAATCCTTAGATAGTCTATATAATAGACAATCACCTTTTAGTGATGTAAGGTAATTACAAGGAAAAGCTGATTCATGTGTCCAAACAATGCTCCTGGCATTTAAGATTGTAAATCTTGTTCTATGTTGCACGAGACTTCTCATATGACTGGGAGCTTCGCTAATGAGAATGTGCTGCCCGACGCTTAGATAGCAGAAAGTGATCGCTATTGTGAAAGTTGACAGATAATGAATGACTATTGTCAAGCATTCTAGGTAGAGGGTAAACATTGATGAACCAAAGTCACAAAAGAAAAACGAAGGATCCTAGGATGGTAACGATTAGGCAGGACAACAATGTCATGTATTTAAGGAATGGTGAATGTAAGTTACATCCTAACTTGAAATTGCTCACTTTTACCGGTACTTTTCTTTCCTAATTCAAAGGGATGGCGTTGAAATTGCTCGTTTTCCCTTTTGTGTGTCCTTCATTTGTTTCATGCTTCTGTGTCGCTTATTAGCATTTTGTTGTTCGAATGGATAGTTATTGTTCTGCATTTTTTTTCTTCCGAAAAGCGGGTAACTGGAACTTATAACCTGCATTTCTGTTAAGTCTTCGTCTATTGGGAATATGAAAACCGCCGATATATTGTTTTAACTACCAGTTCGGTCCTGGTGATCCGGGAGGCATTGGGAGAGAAGGAAGGAACAGTAGTAAAGTGGCAACTTCGTTTGTTTTCTCTGTTATATTTTCTAGTTGGGTTCATAGATTCAGATAGATCTTTGGCTCTGCTAGTTTCAATGTGATCTTCTATCCTTTGACAAGGAACGTTATCATCTGCCAAAGAGTGAGGGCACCTTGTTTTGTACATGGAAAATTGATGGTTTAGATAACTAGTAACGGAAAGAAGAGCATTGCGTTTCTGTGTATTTCTGTTGGGAGTTGTGAGTTTTCCATGCTTCACTTTTGATGAAGAATATATAGCCTGGTCAATAAACCGGGGGATACTACTTCCTTCAAAAGTTCCTTCTGCAGCTTAAGGTCTCGCCCCGAAGAGTCTTTTGCGTAGTACTTGATTAGTGTGCTTGTTTATGTCCCTTATTGAAGTTAGCTGTTTCCTATGGATGGCGTTGCAAGGTAGAATTTTAAATGAGAGACAGCCTTTGTCGTATTGAAATGCTTGGCCTGTCGGATTCTCTCTGCCCGTTTTGCATCTTAGAACGAGAATCATCAGACCAACTGTTCCTTCGCTGCCCGCTTTCCTTGAAAATCCGGAATATATTGGCGAGATTGGCTGGAGTGAGCTGGCGCGCGGGCGATTCCACTTTGCGATTTCCAGAACTTTGGCTTGGATTGGTCCACGGCAGATTGCTCAGGAGAGTTTGGTATATCACCTTCGTGCTGGACCGCTGATGCCTATGGAAAGCGAGAAAAAGGGTGGTTTTCGACAATGAGGCTGTCTCTGTTTGCAAGTTGTTATTGAATGCAGCAAGGCGCACTTCGGACTGGACCTACTGGTCTGGCCTTACCTCCAAACTTGACTTGCAGGACGTTGGTTTGGCCATTGGTGATCTGGCGAGAAATAGGTATTTTCGACTATGTTCTGGAGTGTTGATGCTTATGTATACCAGGCTCTGTTGAAAATTATTGGACTCCAAAAGTTCCAAACGAGGAACATCACCACATTCATGTGTCCAAACAATGCTTCTGACATTTAAGATATGGTGCTGTATTGTAGAAGACTTCTCAAATGTTTGGAAACATAAAATTTTCAGAAGACAAATATGAACTAAATAGTTACACACTCAATTAATGGAAGGTTCAATTATTTACTTGCAATCTCTAAGCAGCGAATATTATGAGAGATCAACAGAATATTGACATCAAAGTACTACCCCTAACACTGTCATTTACTTCTCTAAAGAGGAAGATATTAGATATTACTATGGCTTCTCTAAAGGGGAAGATTCAATTAATATCTACTTGGAATTTCTAAGCAGAGAACATTGTGAGAGAGGAACAGAAAATTGACATCAAGGTACTACCTCAGATACTGTCATTTGGTTTTCTACAGGGGATTATATTATCATTGCTTTTCTTGCGTATTCCAATTGATTTTGAATTTATGATGCATACCTATTGGGCTACAACAACATGCTGGGTTAAACTCAGGTCGTTACATTAATAAAAAAAATTAATTAGTTAATGTAATAACTCAGACAAATAGAAGACATTTTTGTCTTTTAAAAAAAAAGAAGAGAGAGAGAGAGGAGAGTAAAGGAAAGAGAAGGAAGGAAAGCCCGTAAATCTAACACACCTCAAAGAAGGACAATCTCAATGACGAATATGCACTAGAGTTTCTTCTCCGTCGATCCGGGCAATGTCACTATAGAACTCCATTTACCTCGGTATTCTTACAGCTATGTTGTTGTCCAAACTTTGCCAAGATTTCGGAACTATCATTTATACGTCATCGTTCTCTTCATAACTTTTCCGAAAATAGGTTTGTGGTTTGTCGATAAATGAATGTTTGATTTATTTGATAATTTTTCCGGAATATGCAATGGTTTTGCCTAGTTTTTTCAATGATTTTCTCAATTATACTCAATACTTGGTAAGTTATATTTAATGATTTGTCCTAATAGACAAATTTATTGAATCAAACTATTGAATCAATCCTACCAAAATATCATATCAATCAGATAAATTCATTGAATCAAACAAATCAAACCATTAATTAGTCTGATCAATTTGTCCCTGCCGCCATCGATCTAGGTAGAGACTCCAAACAATCGCTTAGATGTTGCTATTCTCTATGTGACTTTGGCGGCGATGGATTGTAGTTTGTCTAAATTAATCAATGATTATCAAATTTATTCAATAATTTTCCTATTTATATTTAATGGTTAAATTCATTGAATCAAAAATCAAATTATTGAAACAATTTGATCAATTATTTTTCCGTCAATGCAAAAACTTCTCATTTTTCTGCATTTTTTGGAATATTTTATAAATAAAAAAATAGAGTACGCCGTTAAATTAATCCGATTAATACATTGTATAAAATAAAAAAATTCATTGAATATAACCAACAGAGCCATCATATCAATAGCTAACTCATTTCATTTGGCCAAATTTTAAAAAAGGAATTGACCATTCTACGGAAATCAAGAAGTTCCCAACATTCCATACATGGCAATCATGGCTTTATTAAAGTATAAGAAGTTCCATAAATAGGTTATTTCTTATTGGTAGTCGCCCATTCCCAGAATCCCAGTCAAACAGAATTAAGTTTTATCCGGCATGGCAAGTTTGATCCGCACCAGTAATTACCAGCGTTATAAATACCACACAAATCAGTGAATTTCTCACCTACAACAAAACACACTCAAGTGAATCAGACGTAAAATTTCTTTCGTTGGACTTAGTAGAGAAAAGACATCATGAAAACTGCCACCATTTTCACTATTTTCCTCGTCTTTCTACTTTTCAGCTCCATGTGTATGTACACTTATTTTACTCTTATGATGCAAATTTTCATATGCTTTTGTTCAATTTTGATTTTTATAAACACAATTAAAATTGATCCAATTATCAAAATTATCAAAAGCAGTATTTGATCAACTTTTTTTGCCTTGTGTCCCATCTCAAATTAGTATATAGATTTCTAGATCGGAATCAAGAACGGTTTAAAATTCTACCAATGAATTTTTTTTGCATTTTTTCCTTCAGGTCTATCTCAATAGTAAATAATATGATGTAGATTTTGAATTCCGATGAAAAAACTAACCACATTTGTTTGGAATTCTACTTAATAAAAAAACTAAAACATTTTGACATTTTAACAGCTAGCATGGTATTAGTTTTTTAAAATACACTTCACCTGTTATTAAAAATGTTCTCATGTTCATAAAAAATGCTTTTATAAAGATTTTGCTTCAGACACATGAGAAAGACGAAACGTTCATTAGTTAAATTGCAGACATCCTTAAACCATGCATGCACTTTGTGTTGGGTGCAGATTATGAGAGTAGCTCGAAAGAAGTTCTTCCTTGTGGGGCTATCAGAACGTTGTACGGAGGCGGATGCACGCAGATCAAATGTAGTATAGATTGCGAGAACTTTTTCAGTGGAAAATCAGTCATCGGCGAGTGTTTTCTCTACAACACTCTGCTTAATACTTGTAAGTGTCGCAATATTTGTTGATTATTATTATTATTATTAGATTACATATGATGTGATGAGACTATAAATTTGATCTAATAAAACTCAATGTTATGAGTTATTTTGTCTCTCTCGATGATTGTGTGAGAAGGAGATTTTACCATCCCATCTTTATTTTTTTCTTCGACAACAAATAAAATACGTTCAGTCATTACATTGAATTTGAAACTTAGATTTGGCGCTTACCTTATCCTGTCTGAGATCGGATCCTTGAAGATTGCCTCTCCTGATTTGGTGCGTTCCTTATTTGGCTTTATTCTGTAACATCTGCTATGATCACATCCCACAAGATCATCCCTCATTATTGTATCAAATCACTCTGTAACAGCAACGTGTTCTGATGTTATGAAGAAGTAACTAACGAAAATATCATAGAAACACGTGTGTATTATACCAATTATTCAGGAATTGAGTATGTCTAGCGACGTCAAGCCAAGGTCGCTTTGGCCATCAAGGTTGTTGCTTTACCAACTTTGATTACTCTCCTTGATGTTTTCTTATCTGGGTTGTGTTTAGATCCCCGTTTTGTTTGTGGATTTTTAGTGGCGTTCGACTTAATGCTTCAAAGAGCATGATCTACCTTTTGAGTTTTAAAGAGTGATACTTCATCGGCCGCGTTATAAACAGGCTATTAATCGTTGATGGATTTGATTATCGGTGCCCGGATAAGCTTTATCAGCATTCTTCCGGATGCTTGATGCGGAAAATTTTGAGGATTTATTGGGTTTAATTCCTTTCTTTATTGAATATGTTCATGTGTCGTCGTCTAAATAATCGAGGCATCAAATGTTATTGGACAACTACAGTTATATAAGAAGCATTACATATCCCGATCCCCAACCGACCTGGATTCAAAACGAGATCTAGATCGATAAAATTAAGCGTAAATTACATTCAACTCTCTATAGTTTGGCATATTTATTTATCGTCCTCTTTTGTTTTGCAATTCGATTAAAAACTCTACGTAGTGTAGAGAAATTGTATTCTGAGGCCCTAAAGCGAGAACCGAAATTTTTCTCCGACAAGGGGTCACGCAAAATGATAAAAATATCCTTCTATTATAAAACATAATAAATTACTTTCTCCTTCTTCTTCCCACTCATCTTTATCCTCAAAATCTCAAACCCAAACTATTTAATCATAATCAAAATTAATTGAACAATTAAAATTTAATCCTGCTGCCAAAGACCAAGACCCTTTTCTATGGTGGCGGCGACACCCGCATCGTCACCATGCCGACCATCGAGATCGTCTCCCTCTCCTCCTTTAGGGCCCACCTCGCCTCCTCCCTCCATTTATCATAACCTTTTCACCCTTTTCACCTCAATTTCTAGCTCCTCAACCACGACCTTGATGCCCTCATCTCCCTCTCCACCGATGATGACCTTTTCATCATGCTCGACGAGTACAACTGATGCGTCCAATTATGGATCAATATATGTGCAAGAATACACAATCGCACAAGTAATATCGTGATAAGTTAGATCGTCTCCACAGTGAATAGAAAACAGATTTGTTCGTCAAGTACCAGATGATGTGTTATAAAATCTTAATCTAAGCGAATCAATCGTTTGGGTTGTTGATACTTTTATGCTACAATCTCAATATCGATTATGAGCCTAAGTTTTTCAGGCCTAGATTCATTAACAATATCAAGTTTTCTCCGATATACGAATGAAAGCTATGATCTAAACCAAGTTGTCATCCTTGATCATAAAACAAGCATTCAATTGATCTAGCTTAAATGAGAACTCCAAATTTAAAGATAAACTTGTAACCAAAGAGAATGAAAGTACCTTGATTGTATCGAATCCAATGTTGTTACAATATTCTCAAGAACAATTCAAAAGCACATAGTAAAATCTAACAACTAATATTTTTAGCTTGGAGAGTTCTAATCTAAACATGGATCTTCTTCTTCTCCTCTCCAAGTTACTTTCTCTGCAGCCTCCTACTCCTTCTTGTCCTCCTCCTTGGTGCTTGCCACCCTAAAAGTGTAGACAAAAGCAAGTGGGAAGTTTGGTGAAGCAATTCTTTAAGTTGGCTGTCGACCCCCAACGTACGTTGGCTAGGCCAGCGTACGTTGGGATTGCTCTCTGCCATTCTCCTCTTCTTGTCCGAACGAAGGCCAACGTACGCTGGCCTGGCCAGCATACGTTGGGGTAGCAATCTGCCCCAACTCACTTTTGCCTTCAAACTTCCGATTTTAGCCCGACTCATCGCCTATGTCCACCGATCTTTGCCTTAGCTCCCGAGATGCTCCAAATACCTACAAAACACACCAAAACAATAGACATTCTTCTCCTTGACCAATTAATCAAAATGAAACAAAACATAGACAAGACTCGACTTAACATTTCCTAAAATATGACAAAACGACATAAACTAAAGCTAAACGGATGCATGTTCTCACATGCATCACACCCCCATACTTACTTCCTTCCTTGTCCCCAAGGAAGGTGCATCAGAAAACCAACAAGTGGTGCCATCAGAAATTAAACCTTCATCACAAGATCATCCCCACAATCACACACATCACAACCTTGACCAAAATGAATACAAAAGCAATAGGCGATTATACCCTCAATCATTTAATCAAGTTTTTACACCTAGTGTTCTGGACTAGAGAGTTAACCACTTGTAGGATAGGATTGATTTAAACTCACAAGTGTATGGTGGTCAACTATCCTACTCTCGTGTGCACATTCAAGGTCTAAAAGTGTTAAATATCATACCAAAACACACTCGAAACAAAGTAGATCATGTCATAGGAGGGACTTTTATTGGGTTGTAATGGGGCTAAAGGTAAAGGTGAGGATATGAGCATGGGCAGTGGCTAAACCACCCAATCCGAGGGGCTTATATACAAAATTCTATCTCTCGTCTATTCTACATATCTCACCTTATCATTATCACTTATCCCGATGTAACCCAACTCCTAAAGACCAACTTTTCTTTTATGACTTGCTTACTTTTGCTCCTTGTGCTTAACTTGTCTTTCCAAACTTTCCATTGATTTTTACTTTTATGCTTTTCCATCTTTCCACTTTTCATTTTTTTCAATTTCTTCTTTTCTTTTCTTTTTCAACTTTTTCTAAGCACAAGGTTTCTCCTTCTTTTTTTTTTTTGCAAGCCAAGTCATTACACTTTCATGGTCTTAACTACCCGCAACCCTTATATGGTAAAGCACCCCCCAAACTATACTACAATAAGAACCCTTACACAAATTTCCCAAAGATGTAATCTTAAAGCTTCCTCGGACGGATAATCAAAGGTGGGAAAGTTCATGAGCAAAGGTTATATAGTAGCTTACATATAATATTTCAATGAATAGGCTCAAGCTCAATGGGGTATGCAACGGATAAGATCAGGTTTTTGGCTCTAAGGCCCTAGGCTTATAGCAAAATTGCCCTCGACACTTTCTACCTTATTGAGTTGTGCTAGGTAATCATTTAACACTTCCATTGCTCAAACTATGCACACACCTCATGAATAAAATAAAGATGGATTGTCCTTGCCTTCGGCTCAAAATCCTCACAAGGTCATTCGTTAATTCACTAGTCTAGTCTACCTAGCGTAACGACTAGCCTAAATGAACGAGGATATAATAGCTTATGTCTAAGGAATTCATTTTTGCTCAAGACTGTTGAATGCATGATGTGGGGTTTTTCTTATGACAAAAAGTTCAAAATTTCTGAGGATTGTTTCATCATTTGCAAAAGACTCTAACACACTTCAATCAAAAACACAAAACACATACAAAATAGACTCGATCACATGCATAAAGCAAAATAACAATCACAGTAAGAAGAGAGACAGGCACAACAAGATCAACACAAGTAACAAAAGGCATAACATAGCAAGATAAACACAAATAACAAAACATAAACACACCCACCCCCACACTTAGAAGACACATTATCCTCAATGTGTGAAGAAAAACATGCAAAACAGAAAATGAAAATAACAAATCAAAGACAATATAAAAATTAAAAAATAAAAACTAAGCAAAGTAAGGAGAAGAAAAAGCCTGTGATCATTGTTCCGGTGGAGGTTGGAGGTGACTCTGGAGCCATTCCCATTGAGCGCGGTTGTAGGCCTGTCCTCCTGATATATTTGCCAGCGAGTTGCCTGTTCTTCTGCATTGTTCCGCACTTCGACCTCAAGGTCAGTGATGCGCTGGGCTAGATTGTTGATGCTTGCTTGCTGCTCTGGAAGTTGAACATTTTCTTCTTACATTAGGCAGTTCCGGACACCCTCGCGATCAATATATGGAATGACCGCATATTCCCTGGTGCCCTGTTCAACTGTGCCTGTCTTGGACATTAAATGCCGCTTTACCAGCTGATCACAATCAATGACCGGTGGCTTTATCGTGTTTTCATTTATCGGTGGATCTGCAACAAACTGACGAACAAGCATAGCAACAATATGGCCAAGCCCTAGCCAACGGGGTTAGGCAATTCTAATGTTCGCTTAATCACATCAAAAATTAATCCAAATGTGTCAAACCTATAATGATTTTGTGCACATGCTAAGGCATATAATTGTTGGCGTGTGACCTTGCTACTCTCAAACTGTCTACTAAAACACGCAGCCATAAAACGATGCATGACACACCAGTGTAGGTCTTTAATAAGAATGGCAGCGGATTGTGTCTTATAGTGAGGCAAACCCGTTAGTTCTTACCAAGCACTGTGTGCAGCAGTATCACCCAAAAAATTTATACCCCCCCCCCCCCCCCCCCCCCCCGATTAATTTTTATCAGGTCAACTAGCACATCCTCATTTATTGTGATTATCTTGCCATGTATACGTGCAGTAAATGAAGAGTTATTCGGGGCAATAACCACAGTGCTATAAAACTCTACAATAGCAACAGGATTAATCTTAACGACTGTGTCAGAGAAAAAATCCCAACCGAGTTCAACTATGGCTTCTCGAAGTTCATAATCACAACCAGCCCATCTCATTTCATCCCAATCAATCAATTGATATGCTGTGAAATGACAATTGTCAAATTTCCTATATCTCTCCCCCTCCCATTCTTCATGAATTGGGAAAGGAGCATCGTACCTTTGGGTTAAGTCGACCAGTCGAGATGCACGTGAGCTTTCACCCGGCTCCTTTGCACCTCGGCGATGCTTGTTTGTAACTGTCTTGCCCATGTCAGATTGTTTAGATCAAATCAAAGGCCTTAGCAAGGGGAACAAAGCCCAGTTGTCGGATTGCAAATTCGTCAACGGATGAGCTCGAAATCTACAAAACAAAATGGGTTAGGGATTTTTTTTCTTTTCTGGAGAGATATGGATGAATGTTTGAAGAAGGATGAAGTGAGGAGGAGAGGAGAGGAGTTGACGATTTTAAGGGGTTTTCTTTCGACCCCCAGCGTACGTTGGCTAGGCCAGCATACGCTGGGATCGTTCTCTGCCTCCTCGCGTCTTTCTCCCGAGTAAGGCCAGCGTATGCTGGCCTACCCAGCGTACGTTGGGGTTTCTCTCTGCCTCCGCCTTATTTTCTCCCGAGCACCCCCAGCGTACGCTGGCCTGCCCAGCGTACGTTAGGGTTCTATTCTGTCCACTTCATGTTTTTGCTCTGGAATGATCGTTAATCTGTAAAACCAACACAAATGACATATTTTTTGAGGGTAACTCTATGTACATTCCCCTAGAAACCCACAAACTCGGGAAAACTCGGACGAGTGACATTAAAATTTCAAAAGAAAATGGAGAGAGAATTGTAGTTCTAAGTTAACGTCGTTAGCTTGATGGTGGTAGAATCTTACTGAGCTGAGTCTGCAAGGTCAGTGTGAGACTCGTGTGCCTCACATTGATTACCAAGGTATGCTTTCACGTGTTGTCCATTTACCTTAAACTCTTCATTCGTATCCGGATTCCGAATTTGAATAGCTCCATGAGGCAATATGGCAACCACCGTATATGGACCAGTCCATCTAGACTTGAGTATACCTGGAAAGAGTTTTAGGCATGAGTTATATAATAACACTTGTTGGCCTACCGAAAACTCACGACGAAGGATCTTCTTGTCATGCCATTTCTTAGTTTTCTCCTTGTAAAGCTTGGCATTTTCATAGGCTCGTAGATGAAATTCATCAAGCTCCTCAAGTTGTAAAATTCTGCTTTCGCCAGCTTTATCAAGGTTGAAGTTCAACCGACGCAGTGCCTAATATGCCTTGTGCTCTAGCTCAACTGGAAGGTAGCAAGCTTTTCCATAAATCAACTGGTACGGTGATATCCCAATAGGGGTCTTGTATGCAGTTCTGTATGCCCACAGTGCATCGTTTAGCTTGCTGGACCAGTCTTTCTGTGATGGATTCACCATGACTTCGAGGATGCGCTTGATTTTCCTATTGGAAACTTCAACTTGGCCACTTGTCTGAGGGTGATAAGCTGTTTTAATCTTGTGCGTAACCCCATATTTTGTTAGTGCATTTGCAAGAAGATTATTTTGAAAATGCTTACCTCCATCACTGATGAGTACCCTGGGAGTTCCAAATCGACTGAAAATGTTCTTTTGCAAGAACTTAATCACCACTTTTGCATCATTGGATGGTAATGCCACGGCTTTAACCCACTTGGATATAAAGATTACAATCAGATGGAACAAAAGGACCCATAAAGTCAATACCCCACACGTCAAATATTTCAACTTCCATGATGCCCGCCTGAGGTATCTCATGACGATGAGAAATGTTCCCTGTTCGTTGACATCAATCACATTTGCTCACAAACTCAGCAGCATCTTTAAACAATGTCGGCCAATAAAATCCGCTTTGTAGCACCTTGGCGGCAGTGCGTTCTCCAACAAAATGACCACCATAAGGCGAGTCATGACAATGGTGCAAAATGAGTTCTTGTTCTTCTTGTGGTACGTATCTTCTCAATAGTTGATCTTTGCCATTCTTGAACAAATATGGTTCATCCCATACATAGTACCTAATATCACGCAAAAATCTTTTCTTCTTATCGGAAGACATATCAGGAGGCATAATATTGCTCACAAGATAGTTTATATAATCGGCATACCATGGGATAGAAATGACATCTAATGCATATAATTGTTCATCAGGAAAAGATTCGTTAATAGGGAAAGAAGATGTTACCACCGAGTTGTCGAGACGTGAAAGATGATGTGCTACTGGATTATCGGCACCCTTTTGATCACAGATTTCGATGTCAAACTCTTGAAAGAGGAGGATCCACCGAATAAGCCTTGGTTTTGCATCCTTCTTGGCGAAGATGTAGCGTATAGCTGCATGATCTATGTAAATAATTACCTTGCTTCCAAGTAGGTAAGCTCAGAACTTGTCAAGTGCAAATACCATAGCTAGGAACTCCTTCTCCGTAGTTGCATAATTGATCTGGGCATCATCCAAAGTGCGACTAGCATAGTAAATGGCATGAAATCCAGTGGCCTTTTTCTGGCCAAGTACAGCTCCAACAGCATAGTCACTTGCATCGCACATGATCTCGAAAGGCAACTCCCAGTCAGGTGATATGATAATTGGTACTGATACAAGTGCCTCCTTTAGTGTTTTGAATGCTACCTTGCATGCCTCATCAAAGATAAATGGTGCATCCTTCTCTAGTAATTTGCAAAGAGGCTTGGAGATCTTTGAAAAATCTTTGATGAATCGCCTATAAAATCCTGTATGGCCAAGAAAACTACAAACGCCTTTAACTGTCACAGGATATGGAAGTTTATCAATTACCTCTAGTTTAGCCTTGTCCACCTTCAATCCCTCGCTAGAAGTCTTGTGTCCTAGCACCACTCCTTCAGTCACCATGAAGTGACATTTCTCCCAATTAAGGACCAAATTGGTCTCCTTGCAGCACTCTAGTACCTTGTCCAAGTGTAGAAGACATTCTTCATACGAGTCTCCAAATACTGAGAAATCATCCATAAAGATCTCGATTTGGCGCTCAACCATGTCAGAGAAGATAGACATCATACATCGTTGAAATGTGGCAGGTGCATTACACAGTCTAAATGGCATTCTGCGGAAAGCAAAAGTACCGTAAGGACAGGTAAATATGGTCTTCTCTTAGTCTTCCGGGGTAATTGCGATTTGTAGATAACCAGAATATCCATCCAAGAAGTAGTAGTAGGCATGACCTGCCAATCTGTCTAACATTTGATCAATGAACGGCAATGGAAAATGATCCTTCCGAGTTGCCTTGTTCAATTTCTGGAAGTCAATGCAAACGCGCTGACCAACTACCATCCGTGTAGGGATTAGCTCATTGTTCTCATTAGGGACGACTGTAATCCCTCCTTTCTTTGGCACACATTGAGTGGGACTTACCCACTTGGAATCGGAGATTGGATAGATGATGTCGGCATCTAACCACTTGATTACCTCTTTCCTCACTACTTCCTTTAGCTTTGGATTGAGTCGTCGTTGTGCTTCTACTGATGGTGAAAAATTATCCTCTAAAATAATCTTGTGCTAGCATAGTGAAGGACTAATCCCCTTGATATCTCCGAGTGTCCATCCAATAGCTTCTTTGTGCTCACCTACCACCTTTAAAAGTTGCTCTTCTTGATCTTGATCCAATAAGGATGAAATGATTATTGGCAACTTATGATCTTTATCTAGGTAGGCATACTTGAGATGTGTTGGAAGTGGCTTGAGCTCTAATTCCGGTGGTGTAACAGTGGATGACTGTAGCTTTGGCCTTGGTGTGTCATCTAACTCCAGCGATTCTGCCATGCGTGCCCATGCCACCATTTCTCTAGAATCTTCGATGTTGTCAACATCTTCCCACGGAATTTCTTGCTCTTGCTCTTCTTCCCTCATAGCTATAATCTCATCCATAACATCAATCCGGTAGCAATCATCCTCTACCAATGGATACTTGGCTGCTTCAAAAATATTGAACACAACCTCATCATCACAAACCTTAAACCGGAAACTCACCTTTCTCCATATCAATACTTATTTTTCCGGTGGCCAGGAATGGACGACCAAAGAGGAGTGGCACATTACGATCTTCTTCCATCTCCATGACAATAAAGTCGACTGGAAAGATCAGAGTGTCAACTTTGACTAGCACATTCTCCACAATTCCCTTTGGTCTAGTCACTGATCTATCGGCAAGTTAGAGAACTATTGAGGTAGACTTCATATCTCCCAACCCAAGCCTTCTGCATATTGAGAAAGGCATGAGGTTTATGCTGGAACCAAGATCAATCAATACCTTTTTGAATATCTGATCTCCGATGGTACATGGAATGGTGAAGCTTCCAGGGTCTTTCATCTTCTGAGGTAACTCATGGCTCAAGATGGCGCTACACCCTCTTGTCAATGGAATGACTTCAAAATCATCAATGGTCCGCTTCTTTGAAATGAATTCTTTGATCCACTTCCAGTATATTGGCATTTGCTCAAAAGCGTCAAGGAGCGGTATGTTGATATGAAGGTTCTTGAAAAGCTTCAAGAACTTGTGATAGCTTGGGTGCATGACTTGCTTGTTCACCCTTTGAGGAAATGGCGGTGGAGGGTACTTCCTTTCCGGTGTTGACTTGGCTGCTTCCTTAGGTGACTTATCTTTTTCCCCAATGATAGGAGTTACTTGTAGCTCCTCTTCCTCTTCCCCCACTATCTTTCTCGGTGGAGGAATTACTGGAATCTTCATTGCATTCTTCTCCAAGTCTAGGCCACTTCTAGTTGTGATAGCCTTGCAGTGCTCTTGTTTGGTGGGAGGAGCCTCGGTATTGCTTGGAAGAGTGCCTGGTGATCTCACGTTGAGTTGTGTTGCCAACTGATTGATTTGTACTTCAAGATTTTGGATGGTTGCTTCATGGCTCAACACTTGCTTGCGCAATTCATCCTCACCTCGACGATCTTGTGGTGGTGGTCCTTGTTGCTACCACCTTTGTTGATATGGTTGAAATTGCTGAGGTGGAGGACCTTGAACATTTCCACCTCCATAAGGTGGTCTCGGTTATTGAGGTACCTGTTGACCTGCATTATTCTTCCATGAAAAATTTGGGTGGTTTCTCCAACCCGGGTTATATGTAGCGGAATAAGGATCATTATTCCTATTAGTATTACCCACAAAATTTACAGGTTCAGCAATAAATAAACAACTATCCGTGCCATGTGGTCTAGTGCAAATTTCGCATACCTGAGATGATGATGTTGCTTGAAGCGACATTGATCCTTTAACTAGTTACGTAAGTGTTGCTACTTGTGCTTTCAAAGCATTTACTTCATCATTGTCTTGTACACTAGCAACTCTTCTTCTCTCAGTTCGATCCCCTCAATCATGATTGTTAGTAGCCATGGCTTCAATGATTTGGAGACCATCGGCTTCTGACTTATCTGTCAAATTATCTCCCGCTGCTGCATCTAGGTTGACTCGAATTTATGGCTTACATCCATTGTAGAATGTTTGGATGAGCATCCATTCAAGTATCTGATGATGTGGGCACTCGCAAAGTAGTCTTTTGAAATGATGCCAACCCTCATGCAGCGATTCACTACCTAGTTGTTTAAATTGAGAAATCTTATTACAAAGTTGGGTGGTTTTACCTGGAGGATAGTGCTTTTCCAAGAGCTTGTCGGCAAGCTCATCCCATGTTGTGAAAGTTTCGGCTGGAAATGAATCTACCCACTCCCTAGCATCATCTTTCAAGCTATACTTGAATAGTCGAAGCTTGATGGCATCTGGTGTGACACCATTGTACTTTACTGTCGAACAATGATCCTCGAAGTTTCGGATGTGCTTTGCTGGATTTTCTGAGGGATAACCTCCAAATTGGTCTTTTTCAACCATTGAAAGGAGGTTGCTCTTAATCTCAAAGTTGTTTGCCTCCACGGTAGGATACTCTATACTTGACCGAAGATCGGCAAGTCTTGGATGTGACTTGTGTCTCATGGTGGCAGGAACATTGACTACTTGTCGATCACCCATCTCTTCTATATGTAAGTTTCTTCTCCTGATTCGTCGAATAGTTCGTTCAATCTCTGAATCTTGCTCAAGAAGAGGTTGGTTCTCATGACAAGTATTTGGCATTCACCTCCTGTACTTGTATGGTACTATAACACTCAACAGAGAGGATCAAATGCAAAGAGTAACAATAAAAATGTAACAAAGCTTAGTCTCAAGATCAAGAACACTAGTTTCCAATATTAACGAAAACAAATTCAATCTTCTAATCCCCGGCAACGGCGCCAAAAACTTGATGCGTCCAATTATGGATCAATATATGTGCAAGAATACATAATTGCACAAGTAATATCGTGATAAGTTAGATCGTCTCCACAGGGAATAGAAAACGGATTTGTTCGTCAAGTACTAGATGATGTGTTCTAAAATCTTAATCTAAGCGAATCAATCGTTTGGGTTGTTGATACTTTTATGCTACAATCTCAATATCGATTATGAGCCTAAGTTTGTCAGGCCTAGATTCATTAACAATATCAAGTTTTCTCCGATATACGAATGAAAGCTATGATCTAAACCAAGTTGTCATCCTTGATCATAAAACAAGCATTCAATTGATCTAGCTTAAATGAGAACTCCAAATTTAAAGATAAACTTGTAACCAAAGAGAATGAAAGTACCTTGATTGTATCGAATCCAATGTTATTACAATATTCTCAAGAACAATTCAAAAGCACATAATAAAATCTAACAACTAATGTTTTTAACTTGGATAGTTCTAATCTAAACATGGATCTTCTTCTTCTCCTCTCCAAGTTACTTTCTCTGCAGCCTCCTACTCCTTCTTGTCCTCCTCCTTGGTGCTTGCCACCCCAAAAGTGTAGATAAAACTAAGTGGGAAGTTTGGTGAAGCAATTCTTTAAGTTGGCTGTCGACCCCCAGCGTACGTTGGCTAGGCCAGCGTATATTGGGGTTGCTCTCTGCCATTCTCCTCTTCTTGTCCGAACGAAGGCTAATGTACGCTGGCCTGGCCAGCGTACGTTGGGATAGCAATCTGCCCCAACTCACTTTTGCCTTCAAACTTCCGATTTTAGCCCGACTCATCACCTATGTCCACCGATCTTTGCCTTAGCTCCCGAGATGCTCCAAATACCTACAAAACACACCAAAACAATAGACATTCTTCTCCTTGACCAATTAATCAAAATAAAACAAAACATAGACAAGACTCGACTTAACATTTTCTAAAACATGACAAAACGACATAAACTAAAGCTAAACGGATGCATGTTCTCACATGCATCAACAACCTCCTCTCCTCCTCCTTTGGTGGGGTCATTGGTGGGATCAATATCGGGAAGGAAGGTGGTAGCAATGGGGTGGAGTCTAATATTCTTGAGACAAGTTCATCCTTCGAGCCCTCGTTAAGGCCCCCTTGGAGGACAATTTTGGTGGATATGAATGCCAAGTTAGGGAAAACTTGGATAGGGTCTGAGGGACTGAGGGAACCGAGAGTTTTCTTTCTCTTTTATTTTGGATTTCTACTTCAAATTAGAGATTTTAAAAGTCGAATTCTTAAATTTTAAGTTTTCTATTAGTTTTGATTATGATTAAATAATTTGGATTTGAAATTTTTGGTTGAAGGTTGGAAGAAGAAGATGAGTGGGAAGAAGAATAAATTAATTTTTTTAATAGAAGAGTATTTGTCATTTTGCGGGCTTTTGTAGGAGAAAAACTTGTGGTTCTGATTTTAGGAATCTCATAGTACAATTTTTCTAAGCTAAATGAGATTTTTAATCAAATTACGAAACAGAAGAAGACGAAGAACGAATATATCAAATTATAAGGGATTGAAAATAATTTACTCTAAAATCAAATAAAGTTGATATCTTTCCACCTAGGGAAGAAAACCCATAAAAACCCCAATATGATATGGAGGAGGAGGTGATAGTATTTTCCCAAAGAGAAAAAGGGGAAGATTTCATTAATTGTGATTTGTGGATTTGGAAACAAGGGAAAATGGTTGGAGAGTTACATAAATAGGAGAAGAGGAAGAAGGTCGATTATGAAAATGCCATTGAAGATAACGAATGGATGATCGCCATGTGTATTTGGCATCACGCGTGGGAAGTTTTCCTAGAAGGACTTGTAATTCAGAGATTCACCTGTCCCACGCGCCTTTTAAGGTAAGACTACATCCACGAGCTTTACAACTATTTAGGCGAGACATGCCTACGTCTTTTGAGATGTCCGGGGCTAGCGCATGTATATATACTACCCAGATTTAAAAAAAGTTAAATTATATCTAGTCTTCTCTATTTTGGTGTATTTAAAATTGACTACTCTTAATTCAAAAATTGACAATATTACACCATTTTGTCCCTCACACCAGAATCAGAGTATTTCTCCGGTGAGGTACCACGCGAAATAATAAATATATCTCTCGACTAAAAAAACACTCTCTCTCCTCCTCCACCTTCTTCCACTTTTTCTTCCTCCTACCTCCTCCTCTTTCCTTCCTCCCCTTCTTTCTCCCTCCTAATCCACCTTCCTCCTCCTCCTCTCTCTTCCTTGGGTCTCCTCCTCTACCTTTCTCTTTCTACTCCCCTCTTCTCTTCCTCTGGATTTCCTTCTTCTCCTCCTTCATTCTCTTCCTCTACTCTCTTCTTCCACCTTCTTCCTCCTCCTCCTCCCTCTTCTCTTCTACCCTCCTCCTCTCCCTTCCTTCTTCCTCCTCCTCTTACCCCCTCCTCTTCTACCGGATTTTCTTCTTCTCCTCCTCCCTTCACTTCCTCTGCCCTCCTACTCCACCTTCCTCCTCCTCCAGACTCCTCCTCCACCTTCCTCCTTCCTCCTCCTCCTCGCTTCTCCCTCTTCCTCCAGATTTCCTCCTCCACTTCCTCCATCCTCCTCCTTCTCCTCCACCTTCCTCTTCGCCCTCCTCCTCTTTCCCTCTCTTCCTCCGCCCTTCTTCTCTGCCCTCCTCCTCCACCTTCCTCCTTCTTTCTCTGGATTTCCTCATTCTCCTCCTCCTCCTTCTCTTTCTCCCTCTTCCCCCCTCCTCTCCTCCCTCCTCCCCCTTCCTATTTTTCCTCCGAAGTATTTTTGCCCAAATTTTCCAATTTTTTTGTTTTTTTTTGCCAGGGATATATTTTTCATTTTGAGTGGCAACTCGCTGGAGAAATACTCGAGCTCCGGCGTCAAGGGCCAAATGGTATTATTTTGCCGTACTAAGGGTTTTTTTAATCGATTTGCGAATTACAGGGGGCCAGCATTAAATACGCCAAAGTAGAGTGGCTAGATGTAATTTACCCTAAAAAGATAAATTAGGTGCTGAGGGCGTCCATAGAAAGACGTCCATCTCGGGCTTTCCTCGGCCACGTGAATTTTGTTTCTATTATATTTCGTATACTTGTCATAATATACGCGTTCAAATAATTTTTAAGGATAAAATTTATGTTGGAAAAATAATTAAAAAAATCTGTAATAATTAGAATTTGAAAATCATAGTCAATTTTTAATTTGCATTTTCTATATTTGTAATTTATCATTTTGGCTTCTCTCTGTACTTCAAATCATTTTTAATTAATGTTTAATTTTAATTTTTGTGAAATTATAATTTGTTACTTTCAAAACTAAATTTTTAATGCGAATTACGAAATTTATATTACATATATTCATAAAAAAATTACAAGTCTACAAAATAAGATTAAATAATATGTTGATAAGAGAAAAATTAAAATGAATTGGTTTGATGATGTAGATGAAAGAGTTGTTAATTGTTGTTATTGATTGGAGATGTGATAAGGATGTAAGTGTGTATAAAAAATTGAGTAAAGCGGTGTTGAATATATGTGAATGATTGAGAAATTATTTATTTATTCTGAGAATGGTCTGAGAATGAGTTGACCCTAAATGCGAGTGTTGATAGTCTTAGGGATTGGGTAAGTAAATGGGATGGGACACTTCGTCGTCGTGAAATTACATCTTTTTTTGAGGAAATTACAACCCAGTACTCTTAACTTGTGTTATTAAATGATAAGTAAATATCGTGTTAATTACACATTGAGTCATTGAGCCGTCTTTGACACCATTTTATACTTTTAACTGTTATTAAATGATAAGTAAATATCGTGTTAATTACACATTGAGTCATTGAGCCGTCTTTGACACCATTTTATACTTTTAACTGTTTGTATCAAAAAAATTGTTGAATCAACTATTTCAAAATATTCTCAAAAAATTAATTCAGAATTGAATTAGATAAGTTTGTAAAAAAAATATTTAATAATATATTTATAGAATTGATTCATAATACCTGGCTGGACCTTCCTCGTGGATAAGATATATTTGTTCATTACTCCAAGAACGTTCAATACAACCCAGAACTATTGAGATTTTGTGAGGTTTATACAATCGCAATACTCCAAAAAAAAAAATAAGAAATTGAAAAGGGTCAGAAGGGCAGGAACCAGGAACAATTCCGCTCTAGTTAAACCAATTTTTCATTCACACCAAAATTTTTTTTTTAATGTCTTCACAAACACCAAAAATAAAATGATGTAACTTCCAATTAAATTAGTTCCAAGTTACTCCCTCAAATAAGTCAATTTCTTTTATTGGTTAAAAACCAATTTTCTAACATAGAACACATTAAGTCCTAATTAATGTGCGCTACTACAACCCGAATTTTATTAGGAACAAAAATAAATTGTAAAAGATGTTAATCTATTTTCCTTGCAACAACGTTTTTTTAATTAGAATTTCATTGCACCAACTTGATTCACACCATTCATCGAGTAAATGCATAAAGCACGAGGCCCAGATAGAAAACCAACGCCGAGGGAACCAAAACAACGAGAGGCCCAACAGCAGCCCAGCTGTAGAAGCTCTCACAGCCCAAAGAGCCCAACTTAATTTGGACCAGATCAACCAACGCCAAGGTCAGAAACGCACATCCCGAAACGGATCCAAGCCCGGAAACCAATGTCCCGACCCTTAGGGCCGCCAAGTTAATGTGGCCCATAAGGACACGTGGCACCCTCTCGCGATTTCCCACCCCACCTACAATATCGCGTGCTTCCTGTCCGTCCACGGACCTGATGGTTTGCTTGAGAGCCAAGGCAACGAGGCTGGAGGAGAGGAAGGAGCTGAAGGAGTACACGTGGAACGACACGAGGTGTTCGGCCACGGCGGAGGAGGCGGCACAGGCGGGGTTTTCGACGAGGGTGGTGGCGGCCGAAGGGGGAGACCATGTCAGGCCCAAGAAGAGGCCTAACGTGAAGAGAGAGTTGACGCTTACAATACCGTCTAGAGCAGTGAGGTGGATTTTCGTCGTCGAGGTTAATTTGAGGTTAGAGAATGTTCGTGACATTGTTTTGAACATAGTCGGTAGACAACAAATGAATATCCTCGTACTACACTTTGTTGGTCTCGAGGGACCGAGGAGGCTAGGTTATACGACAAATGGATTTCGATTGAAGGACGGATTTGAGATGGGAGAGAGGGAAGCAGTTTATTGGAGTGGTTGGAGTCGTAGAACAAGGCAATTGAGTGTCTTAACCGGAAAGGGATGTGGAGTGATGCGTGAAGGGAGTGACGTCCTTGGATGTTCTTGTATTAGATGACTATTTTCCTTTTTTTTGCGAGAAAAGTAGTATATGGGTGAGCATTGGAGATATTCAGATCTCGAATATTTCGAATAACGAATAATCAAAAAATTCTTCTAATTTTGTACCAAAATTTTTTCGCAAAAGGAAATAGTATCTTAGTGTTTGATTGGTTCATTCATTTAAATTTAAGTTGAATAGCAATAGTTTAGCAGCATAACCTTTTCCTGTTTCCCACATTTTTTTTCCTTGAATGAGTGATAGATGTCTCTAGGAAGAGCGAGTCATCACTCATTATAAACGTTTCCTCTGATATTGTAGAATTTCTTTCTAATATAATGACGGATACTCAATTAATTTATTCAGTTGTCAAATTGCATTTGACAAAAAACTAGGAGAATTTGATAGAGGTCTAAATTTAAATATTGACAAAATATAACTATTATTGCGAATATATTTTCAAATGTAAGTGATTTGGAAATAGCTAAGTGGTCTTTTCTTCTAATGTTATGGTGGTTTTAACTAATGTCAAGTACCCGATAAACAATAAAAAACTTAACGAGGGTTTAATTTCCGTTTGTATGGATTTTAGAGAGGAGAGAGATTGAGAATGAGAATGTTGATTCCTCTAAATTGGCCAGATCTCACAATATATGTGGAAAATCCTAATACTATAGTTCATCTCGAAAGGTGGGATATGGCCCTATTGCTTAGAAGATTGCATAGCCTATTTCTTTTCTATACCCATCAAGTAATACTAACCATGAACCTGTCTGAAGCCAAATGAAAGCTGAATAATATTTGTGACATGAATTTCTTCTTACATCGGTCCTGTTCCCAATTTTTAGGAAATCATGGGGCCTAAATGTAGACTAGATATGGATGGATGGATGATATATAAGTAGCTGATCCTGGATTAATCTTTCTCAGCTACTTTATGTTGGAATTTGTACTAGTAAATTATGGTATAACATACATATAAATATTAAGCAATAGAAGCGAAGAGTGGGATTTAACTTATGACTGAACTTTGAGCAAAGTGTGAATATCGTCTTCTCCATGATAAGGACTTCAGATTTAATCCTAGACGAGGCCATGGTTTAACCATGTGTCCTTAAACTCTTATTACCCGCCTTATAGTTTCACACCTCCGTGGGTAAGAGAGTTCCAAGGTACAATAGTCAATCACGAGCACAATAGGAAGCACTATTGCACTCCTTTTGAACCTTTGATGGTCTAGAACTCTGACTCTTACGTATATGCTATGTAAAGAGGGAGATGTGGAGAGCTCAAAGAAGAGTGTGAGCTAATGGTATGCTTAGAATGGAAGAGGGGAGCTCCTTTTATAAGGAGCCTAGGCCTCCAACATTCAATTTCACAATAATTATGGCCATTAACAAGGTGGGTAAATAGGTGGTTACAAGATCATAAAATCTCATATTAACTTGGTGGTTACTTTCATTAATTTGGCCAGAAATTACATTCAAATTTCAACCATAAGAAGAAAGTTCTAAAGCATGGGATTACCTGAGAGGAAAAAGCCCAATAGATTTTGGATTTGAAAATTGCTTCAACAGATCCGACCCAACTCTAAAAAGATAAGACCTTGGAATCTGAAATAATTCTCACATACCAAGAATCCTACAACCTAGAACCACACAAACTTTAAGCCAATTTTTATTCACACAAAGAATTGGTTTCTTGCAAGTGTTTTATATCGCTAAGAAACTTAGTCAATAAATTTTGCAACAATCTCATAAACACCCAAAACCATTTGGTGTGATTTCATAATACACTAATTTATATTTAACCATCTCTTTCTTGGGTATAAACCAATTCTCCAACAATTTATTAAAAATGGCACGACTCCACGCATCAAGCAAACCTCAAAAGTATCTAAGTCTAAGTCTAAGATCATCCACAGGTCCCCCTGGCCATGCGTCGAGTTTTCATTAGCAGAGAGCTATGGCGTTCCCTAACTTGCGCAGAGAGTCACGTGTAAGGGACTCCCTTGGTGCGGCAGTGCTATACTGACGAGTCTATCGCATGGTGCACTATGGTTGATCCATATTGTTTTTTTAGCCATGCATTTTTTTAATTTTTTTAAAATATGTATAGAAAAAATTTAGGAGAAATTTTTTTATAAAAAATAAAATTTGTTTATACCATTTTGTTCAAACAATTTTTTATGTTTTTTATAATTTTATAAAATTATTTGTGTGTAATTACTATCTAATTTATGTGATTTAGATTGAGTTCAAAAATTACGTGGCTAAAATTTATTTCAGAATTTTATAAAGAGAAGTTATTTTCAATTCATTTTTCTTCATCCATACTTACAAATTTTCAATTACATAGTTAGTTATTCTTGGCAAGGTTGACAACATTTGTGGTCTACGGCACTTTGCCCATTGAGAGGCCAAATGCGCCTCACCTGATGGGATTACTAAGATTGTGCCTCATCAAGAGATCGAGGTACCTTGCCCCCTGAGGGTCAGGGATTGGCCTAGCCTCTTGTAGGCCGAGTCTAATTTCCCTCTCTGCCGAGAGGCTTCCAGAAATCACTTATTCCCCTTTTTGGACAAGGAAAAATACGTGCCTAAGTACTTCTTGGGAGGTAAAAATGTCGGATTAGTCACTCTTGATAGACAAAGTGCTTTGAGAAGTCACCAATCCCTTCCTTGGACAAGGAAAATTAACTCCCATTTTATAGGATAAAGTACCATTTTAGTCACTCTCCATAGGTAAAGTGTTTTGATAAGTCACTCACCCCTCCTTGGACAAGGGAAAATGTGTATTGTGGGCCCCTTCTAAAGGGTACAATGTAACTTTAGTCACCATCCATAGGTGAAGTGCTTTGATAAGTCACTTCTCCTCCCTTTTAGCTAGGAAAATATGTGCATAAGTCACTCCTTGGAGGAGAAATATTGAATTGATCACACCTCCAATGGAAAATATCACTCGGGATTGGTCACTCTTGGAAAGACAAATATATAAAGTAGTCATTCCAAAGAGGATAAATAACTGATTAAATCCTCGAAAGGGTGTTTTTATTCCAGGTCTAACAATTATCATGGCTTTTCTTACGTATTTCAATTGATTTTAGATTTAGTGATGCATGTCTGTTGGGCTACAACAACATGTTTAGTTAAACTCAGGTTGTTACATCAATAAAAAAAATTGATTAGTTAATGTAATAACTCATACAAATACGAGGCATTTTTGTCTTTTGAAAAAAAGAAGAAGAGAGAGATAGAGGGAGAGTAAAGGAAGGAGAGCCCGTAGAGCTACCAAACCTCGAAGAACCTCTAAGAAAAGGACAATCTCATGACGATTATATGCTAGAGATTCTTCTCTGTTGATCCGAACGACGTCACTCTAGAACTATATCTACCTCGATATTCTTGTAGCTACGCTAGTGTCCAAACTCCACCGAGATTTTGGAACTATCATTTAGATGTCATCGTTCTCTCCATGACTTCGTCGAAACTAGGTTTGTGGTTTGTTGATAAATGGATGGTTGATTTTATTGATAATTATTCCGGATTATGCAATGGTTTACCGAGTTTTTTCAATGATTTTCTCAATTATACTCAATACTTGGTAAGTTATACTCAATGGTTTATCCTAAGAGACCAATTTATTGAATCAAACTATTGAAACAATCCTACCAAAATATCATATCAAGCAGATAAATTTATTGAATCAAACAAATCAAACTATTAATTAATATGATCAATCTGTTTGTGTCGACATCGATCTAGGTAGAGAATCCAAACAATCGCTTAGATGTTGCTATTATCTCTGTGACTTTGGTGGCGATGGATTTGTAATTTGTTGATAAATGTGATGTAGGAACATTCAAGGCTTCGTCAATTTCCATCAAATCCGAATGTTGACAAGC
>SOPF01027536.1:0-40741 GCA_012979155.1 Hypericum perforatum
AAATTTACATATTTGACATTTTCTGATAATGTTAAAGATATTTGGTATTTTTTTATTTTTAGATAGCATAATATAAATTACCATGTAACTCTAACCTTAACCCTAATTTTTATTATAAATATAAGACCTATTTGACAAGATCTTACGATTCTGTGATCTACAAATTTTTTATACCCAAACGATCCTCAATTCCAATTTTGAGAACTTTGGTTGAGTAGTCGATCTGAGAAATCCATGAAATTGGGTGATCGAAATGAGAAGTCAAGAAAGTTGCGGACCAAAGTGAAAGTCCAGGAGATTAAGATGGGCTAGCCAGCCCGAGACCGGCCCAGCCCATCTTTAGGTGACATAGCGTAATCCAGCTATACAATCGACACATATGGGCTTACTGTCCATTGGTGAATTTAATAGTGGGATCTCTATAATTTTAAAATAGATTACAACGTCCCTGCGTTTTAGTGAAATTATCCTCTTAGCTCTTAGCTAATGTTATCAAACCATTTTCTTTCCTTAAATGATTGCTATACACATACTTGTTCCGGTCAACCAAAATCTCCGATCATCTCTAGCCATTTTCGGATCAGATCCACCTCTCACCCCGACTCTGGTGGAGAGTGTTACACAAAGAAATTAGGGATAAATTAGTCAAGATGGGTTGTGGGTTATGTTTAAAATTTTATTTTGATAGCAATAAGTCTTTTTATATGTTATATCTTGTATGTTTATTAGCCATTTAGAACTATAACTTGTAAGAAAATCTAACCTAAAAAATTAGTTGGTAGTGTGTTTCTCATAAAATTTATATTTAAAAGTACTTTACATAATTATCTTCTTATTTTATTTTTTTATCATCAGATCGAACTCTTGAAATTAAATATTTCTTATATTCGTTTTTATCCAAGAGCATGCTCATAGAATTGCTGGAAGTGAATATTTTTTAGATTCGTTCTTATCCCATAAAAATTATCCGTAACAGAGACAAATTAAGAAGGAGAAGATAATGAAGAAGGCCGACAGATTTTATCCAGAATTTTCTATTCAGGTGGAGGTGGATCCTGATCTGTCGTCCATAATTATGATGATTTCCAACGGTCTCCTGGTCTTTGTCGAGGTTCAGAATCCCAACGTTCGCCTTTGAATTGGTTGGAAGAGAATCTAGGGGAGGTTGAGGTCTCGTCTTGAGGAGGAAGACGGTGAAGAAGAAAGAGAGGGGACGGTAAAGATGACTATGATGTTTCAACGCCGCCGTCGATTAATAAATTTATTATTTTTATAAATATCTGTAACGGTATATAACTCATGGCATAAAAAAGAATATCCACATTCGCTGTTTGACAAATGTTTGAGAGTATAATAAAATTAAAGTATGAAAAGGTTATAATTTATTTCAAAAAGAAAGAATTTTTGTGTTAAATTTATCAAATTTTGGATTAAGAATAATTAACTCAATATTTAAAATAGTGACACACATTAGATGGCTAAAAATATACTTTTTATTATTAAGAAGATTTAAGTTGATTTTAAAAACAAATTCATCCATTCACCCACTCTTGGAAATATTACTAAAAATATGATTTTACATGTATATAACTATTAAACAATAGAAGAGTGTAGAATAAGAGATAGTTCACGATCATACTTTGAACAAAGTATTAATACCATTTTTTTCAAGGTAAGAGAATTTCTATGGTACAATGCCTAATCACGAGTGTAATAAAAAATGCTATTGTACTCCTTTCGAATCATTGATAATATAGAACTCTGATTCTTATGAATATGGAAAAAATGCTATAACGTAGAGAGAAAGATGAGGAACTCAAAGAAAAGTGTAAGCTAAAATATGATTTAGAATAGAAGAGAAGTACTCATTTCAGAGGAAGTTTAGGACTTTCAACATTTAAATTCAAAATTAATATGATTATTAACCTACTCATTAAATAGAAGATCACAAGACTCATTACCTCTAATCAAATCAAATCAATTTAAAATTGTCTATTATATTAAATCAATTTTTTCATTAGCTAAAAAAGAATTCTCCAACACCCATAATACGATACAATATAATTCTCCCGTATACCAAATATAGCACATGGAACATTCTGTAGTTCAGAAAAAAAAAAACTTCAAAATCTTCCTTCTCGCCTCCATCCTTTCACATTTTAATTGGAATTCCATGGCAGGACAAATTAATTTGTTGCCAAAAGATGAGTGACACTTAAAAGCAGCAATACTATTCCACGCATTTTATTTGCTCTCTACTTTTTATTAAGCTTTCTCATAAAAAAAAAATACTTATTGCCCTCTGTATTCCAATTTTCATCCATAATTCGTATAATTATTGAGAAAACAAAATCAAGCTGGTCCAATCAGTTACACCATACAATTATCAATAATATATCATGCTTCAAATGATGGTACACCGTATAACAAATAATATAGTTCTAAAAAAATATATAACAAATGGTACTACATTGTTACGCGAACAAGGTACATCATCATACACCAAAGAATAATATACCTTGGTAGATAATCAATTTTAGTTAAGTTTTGAGTTACCTATTATTACCTCTTTGATAAAAATATTAAAAAAAATCAAATGTGTATTTAGAAAAATTCGTTGGTTATTACAAGTGATGTTTAGTTAAGACGAACGCAAATTGAATTCTAAATTTTGCTTGATTGGTTGAACAAAATTTCCACATATGCGTGTGGGGTTCGTTAAACTTGGCGGCGAAGCAACTGACACCACCATATATACTTCACTCTCTCCCCCCTCCCCTCCTCTACTCACCACTTCTCTCTCTAAACCCCAAAACCAACCACAACCTCGTCCTCCTCCTAGGAAAATGAACTTCCAGGGCCCCGATCGTGCGAGGAAGGAGAAGATCGTCGTCGTCCCACCAAGGAGGGGCCTGGTGATGATCAGGATTCTGAAATGTCTAATAAAGTTCGAGTCGAGTAACGGAGAAAACAAAGAGGGTTCCGAAAATGGAAGCAAAGACGACGAAATTGGTACAACCCCTGGCTCCTTGAGTGGGTACAACTCCTATTCCGCCACTGAGGCTTGACGACGTCAACTGGGTGGGTTATATTAATAATCGAGCTCTCTGGACTTATTTAAATACGGTTATTTCATTAGTTTCTTTAAGGACTCGGTCAACTCTCATTAGTTGACTACCGTTTTTTCCTTCATTTTGTTAATTTTGTTGGTTCATGTAACATTAAACATTTTGTAAAATAGAAATATGTACTTGTAATATAGACAGTTTTTAAGTACCTGGGAAATAACATGTAATATACATCCTGGGCTATATTTCACTTCTTCTGTTATCTCTCTCCCGGCTTGGCTCAGTTTGTTTGAGTGGGTGTTAAGATGCGCATCAAATTTCTTTGGATTCTGGTTTCTTTTATGTTACTTCTTCATGTAAAGGTCATGGATTGTTTGAGATTTGCACCATTCTACAGTTTCACAATTTCAAAATTACCTAAAATCATCATAAGAAGATGATTTAATATAGATGAATAACTATAAAATAACTTAACAAAGATGAATGACTATAGAAAAATGAATAATATAAATAAGATATCATAAAAGAAAACAGATTAGTGACTATTTGTTACAATTTATAAAAAATGAGTAAATATCTCTTTTACCCAATTTAAATTTGCCTGGCGTGATCATCTTCCCAGGATGTAACATTTTTTAGGACCAACAACGATCCTTTATACAATAGAGAAACTCACCATTTTCTCTACTTTATAAAATGAAATCAATTTTTAATTCGTAAAACGCAACTGGTTCCACTAGTTGCTGTCATATTTTTTGTACTCCTAGATGTTTCTCATCAAATTTATGAATTTTTGCTATAAATTTTAGAGTTGAGTATTATTGAATATAAAATAACTTAAGAAACAAAATTTATCAAGTTTTAATGTCGTTACAATTTAAAATTCTAACTTAGAATCTAATCATCAATATATTCTAGAGTAAATTACATCTGGCCCCCCGTGGTTTGGGGTATTTAACGCTGGTCCCTCCGTTATTCGCAATTCGATTAAAAAGATCCATAAGTTTGGAAAAATTGTACCATTTGGCCCCTCGTGCCAGAATCGGCATTTTTTCTGGCCAGGAGGCATTAGAAATGACACAAATGCCCTTATACTAAAAAATAAAAAAAAACTATATCTTCTCCGCCGCACCTGTGCTTTTCAACCCAATCGGAGCCCAGATCAGAGCATCACCTCGTCGTGGCGAACATGCCAGTGGATAGTTCATCCCTCCAGTTGCAGTTGTTGACTACCCCCACCTCTTTAGCCCGACTTCGCCCACCTATCCCAATTGGACTTCAGCCCGACTTCGCCCATCCTCTGGCGCTTCCTCTGGCTGGCAGTCTACCCACCCTTCAGCCTTCGTCGCGGGTTCTGCCTCAACCAGGTCTCCTCACTGTCGCGGACGGAGTCCTCTGGCCCAACCAAATCCAGTTCGCGTCTGGTCCCCTCACGCCGTCTGCGTTGATGCCCTTTTTTCCCCAGCCAGTTCCCGCCCCTCAACACCACTGCACTGTGGTGGTTTTACCCTACAGTCATGTCACCAGTCGGCCTCTGCCGCTCATCGAAATGGCTGGCCGAAATATGGCCCCCGATGCCTCCTCTCACCCTACCTTCCTCATCTGTGGCGGGTTCAGGGGTACCTCCAACCGTCGATGTCGTGCCCGCACTTCGGTCGGTGGTATTTTGGAGGAAGGAGAAGATATAGTGTTTTTATTTTGTTTTTGTTTTTAGTATAAGGGCATTTGTGTCATTTCCAATGCCTCTTCCCCGAAAAAAATGCCGATTCTAGCACGAGGGGCCAAATAGTATAATTTGTCCAAACTTAGGGGCCTTTTTAATTGAATTGCGAATAACGGGAGGGCCACCATTAAATACCCCAAACTACAAGGGGCCAGATGTAATTTACTCTATATTCTAAATTGGAAGTTATTATATTAGCTTTTTAATCATTTAACATATTAAAAGGGCTGAATTTGGTTCTATATGCACAAATTATACTAATCTGACGGCCAAAAATAAAAGAGTATAATTGCATTTTTTAAATCTTTTCCCTTTTATCTCTCGGGTCCTTAACTTTGTTCCCCAACCTCTCTTACACTTCCCCTCCTCTCTCGCTCTTTATTATTCTCCAAATGATTATGCAATAATGATGTAGTTATACAGTTTATGATGCATGCGACAGATTCAAAGATGCGAGACCAAAAGTATTTGGAAATTAATGCATGATGAAATATGAAAAGACTGGTTTTGACAATATATCTACATCTTCTTTTGACGCATCCATTTTGTTCTGGTATGTATAGGCACGACATGCAATGTTGAATTCCATGTGTTTGAAAATATTTTGTAAGGGCTTGGAATTCAACACCCCTCCCCCTATCAGATTATAACATTTTAATTGGCCAACTAAAAAACTTTTCAACGTATGCACAAAATTGTACAAATGCATTAAAGAGATCTCAATTTATGTCTTAAAAAGTAATAAAATGATCGTAGAACACAACATAGTAATAAAATATTGTCAATTGTCTTAATCAAGGAAGATCCCCAAATATCACTATAAATGAGATCTAAAGGACTTGTTACTTGATAGGAAGATAGAGGAAATGACAATTTATGAATCTTTCCAACACTACAACTATGATAAAGATCGATAAGCCATTTACTAGAAAAAGTAATTAACTATGACCAGAGTGTAATTTTTATGATATCATAATGAACATGACCTAAACATTGGTGTTAGACAATTATTGAAGAAATAAAGGTGAAATAAACTTGTGATTTGAAATTGACCAGATTACTCCAGAGTGGATGAAGACCACCATCATTCCAGCCTTGATGTAAAATGTCGTTTATCACTTAATTCTTGACAAAAAAATAGTCACCAACAAATTTAACCATAACATTGTTATCTTGCATTAGTGCACTACGGGAATAAGATTAGTGCAATACATAGGCACACAAAGAACATTTTTAAATGAAATGGAGAATTTTAATAAAAATAAATTACATGGCACCAATATGAGATATGAGAAGTTTTTTACCATTACCAAATTCAACTTTCTCAGGATCAACATATTTTGAGTAAAGTTGAAATTTTTTGATATCCGAGGTGATATGGTATGTCGTAGCCAAATCCAATACCCACTATAGCCCTTAAGGTGATGTTGTGTGATTGATTTGAGGCCTTCTTGACTTTTGCTAGCCAAACATATCAGATGAGTAATCTTGAGATATGTCTTAGTATCCAGAATAATTATGACATTGAATATCATTTAGTGGCCTCCATTATTCTTGAGGACGAATAGCTGGGCCTAACTCCAAATGCCCATGACCATTATTGTCATATATTTATCCAAAATAATTTTCATCATCCACTAGAGTTGAGGAAGACTAGTGATTGCATCCTCCATGATTACCACCAATGCGGTGTCCACAACCACCACTTCTACCATGAGACATTATTTTGGCCTTATAATTGACAAAAAGAAAGAGTGTTATAAGAGATACTAAATCTTAAAGGTGTTGTTCTTCAATCTTCATTAAACAAGAGTGGATGGAGGTTATCAACTGATAAGGCATCAGGGTGGACTTTGAAAAACTGAGCAAATGGACAATAAGCCTCATCCAGACCATGAATGATTCTTTCAACAAGATCTTGTTTGGATACCAGTTTGACAAAGACAGCTAGCTAGTCAGAGATAGCTTTGACTTGAGTGAGATATGCATTAATACTATTAGTATCCTTCTTGAGAGCGTAAAACTCATCTTGAGACAATTGGTATGGGCTAGAGATCTAGAGTCATAAATCTACATGAGACGATTGCTCATTAATCTTGCTTGGACTATTGCTTGTACTCTAGGTTGGGAGTCTTAGGACTACTATGTATAATAGCGACCTCTTATCGAGTTGAGAACGACTATAATTGACATACTCCTACAAGTCATAACTATTTAGTAAGAGCTCTATCTGAGTCTTCAATGTGAGGTAGTTTTGAGGATTGAATTTTTCTAATATTTGATTAAAGGGATTAGAGAGGGAATGAAATTGATTTAGCTGGATGCCATCAAATCAGAATTTTCAAAAAGAAAAATATATAATGTTTTCTTTAATTAGAGCTTGTGGCTCAATACCACAAAAGTACTTGAATTCTTGATGTTTATAGCATATACAATTAATATATTTTTATGTATTTCCTTGTGGTTAGATTTATACTTTACATGCAAAGATCAAGAATAAGTTAAATGGAAAATATAATTTTGCCATATAAAATTAAAGTAGATGAGTCATAGACAGCCAAGCTTGCCATATGAATAGAGGCACGAATTAAGGCTTGAGAGTGAAGATTAATTGGAAGCCAAATTTGGTGGTAACTAAAGATATCCTTCATTAGATCCAACCCTATAGCCATCTCCAAGTTTTTTGTGCAAAGTGGATTAGGGTTTAGTACAAAGAAGATGATTTACAAATTTTTTTCTTTAGATTCTAGATGATTCCACTAAGAGATTAGAGCATTTGTTCCTCGAGTATTTTGATGCAATATTTGAAGAGAGTCATTTTGTTTCTATCAGCAAGAAAAAGAACTTTGATGTTACTAAGTTATGTTTACCATTAGATAACACTTTTTCTTTTTTTTTTCTTTTCCCCTACTAAATTTGTAATGTTTTCGATATGGATATAATATAATCATCAAATGAATATAGTTTACCTTAACAAATAAGGTTACATTAATTTGTTTACAAGCTTAATTACATAGCAATAGCTTACAATTTTCATAAGCCGTAATTGATTGACAACAAGTGTATTATTTGTCTAAGAAATTTTTTTCTAATCGAATGACCGAAGTTGAATGGGATGCCCCAATTGTATATTGTGATTGTTAGATAGTACAATAAATAGATGATGATTATGATCAAATGGTTTGTACGAATAGTTTGAATAGCTTATACTCTTACGATTAAGTAATTTGCACTAGTTATTTGAATGATTTATATTATTATGATCAAATAATTTGTACTACTAGTTTGAATTATTTACAATATTATAATCAAATAATTTATACTGCTAGTTTGATTAGTTTATACTACTAAGATCAAATAGTTTATACTAGTAGTTCAAATAATTTATATTATTATGATCAAATCGTTTATTTAGTAGTTCAAATAGTTCATAATATTATGATAAAATAGTTTGTAGTAAAAGTTTGAATAGTTTATACAATTACAATCAAATAGTTTATACTATTATGATTTTATAATTTACTATATTAATTTGAATGATTAACATTATTATGATTAAATAATTTATACTAAAAGTTTGAATAATTTTCACTATTATGATTAAATAGTTTGAACATGTGTGAAAAAAACTATTTGAACATGTGGACAAACATTTGAACATGGATGATAAACTATTTGAACATGCACGAAGAAATCAGTTTAACATGTGTGAGAAAACCATTTAAACATATGGACAAACTATTTAAACATGTATGAGAAAATCATCTGAACATTTGGACAAACTGTTTGAACATGTGTGTATGATCAAATAATAATTAAATTATTTGACATAATCGCAATAAACTATTTGATACAATTGGATAAATTATTTAAGGGAAAATTAGGCTAAAGTCCCTCTCCTTTGGTCATTCAACCTTTTTAATCCTTGCTGTTCTAAAACTACTCATTCAGTCCCTACTATTCAAAAAAACACAGACAAATAGTCCTTCAAAGTCAAACTTCATTTTTTTAGTGACCATTATACCCTTCATTTAACCAGACCCAATCCCAAAATCAAATAAACCAAACCTCTTAAACCCAACCGATCTGAAAACCAAATAAATACCCAAACCCATCTGATTCGATCCCAACCTCTCCAACCCAAAACCGAAAAAAGTTCCCCCACCCCTCCCCCGACTCCAACTCTGACAACATAACCTCCGTCGCCATTCACCATCCCATTGACTGCAGCTGCCAGCATGTCTAGGATTGTAGTTTGCCCTCGGCTAGACCCGGGCTCGGATAAGGGGTTAACAAAGGGCGTGGACATTTGGTTGGAGTAACAGCTCTCTTCTACCTCCGACAAGTCTTCTTCTTGTCCGGCATCATTTTGGGCAGGGCTCCGGTCGGAAAGTCCGACGAGGCGTATGATGATTTGGTTTGGTATTTTGTTTAGGTTTGGTTTTAATTGATTCGATTTGTTTATTTGGTTTGAGTTAATTTTTTGATTAAGGGTATAATGGTCATGGAAAAAAATTGTGTTGACTTTTAGGGACTAATAGTCTGTATTTTTTTGAATAGTAAAGACTGAATGAGTAGTTTTAGAACAACAAGGATTAAAAAGGTTGAATGACCAAAGGAGAGGGACTTTAGCCTAATTTTCCCATTATTTAATTATTGATATAATCAAATAAATTATTTAATTATAACAAACAAACTTTTTAATCATAGTAGTCAAAACTATTTGAACATCACAAACTATTGTTATATCAAATAATTTATGTAAAGTGGAAACTATTTGGTAATGATGGAATTTTTTTTATAATTATAGTATAAATTTTTTGATTTAATATTATCAAATTAGTTAAATAATTATTTTTATAGTATTATTATAATTTTTTCAAATAAATTTAATCAAAAATATGTGAAAATGTATGATGATTTTGTCCACTAGAATATTTAACTATATCAAATGTTATGTCTGATTATCTAAAATACTTATAGCGAGAATGTTAAATTATTTATTAAATAATATGTTAAATAGTGTGTTAAATTATATTAAATAATATATCGATTAAAAATTAAAACACAAAAATAATACCACGTGTCCCCTACTCCAACCTCCCAACAAAACGCGTGTCCCAGCCTTCTAACAAAACGCGTGGCATACCTCCTTGTTGATTTATTTGCACATTTCATCTAGTCCACCACATTTTTGGATATCAAATCTGATCCTTTATTTATACACCAAAACATCTGTAGCCCGCTATAATTTCAAAGGGCATTAAATGTGATTCTTGATTCGGCCTTTTGACTCTTTCTTCAAGTTGGTTGATTTAAATACAAAAAGCAGTATATTGTCTTATTGGGAATTTCTTTCAACTAGATGTTGGAAAATGAGAGATTAATTAATGATTAACACTGTTCTAACCCGGTAATTTAACTAAGCTGCAACACCCTCCAAGTTGCGTGTGGAATGGAACAACACCAAACGGGACGCTAACAAATAAATAATAGTTGTTTAGCAAAAAACAAATAAATAATAGTTCTCATAATTAGAAAATAAATTGTAACCACTCTGCGTTCCGTACATCTTCTTAACAAGATTATAGATATAAGAAAGAACAACGACCACTTTGTTATATTTGTCTGTTCAGTGTTTGGTAGATATTGAACATCTCTGTGTGGTATACATTACTTCGAGTGAAGATGCAAATGTGAGGTAGAACCCTAAAACGTGAGATAGCTTCGTCGATTACATACAAAATCACGTTAGTTAAAACCAATTTCGTTCATCCGAAATTTCGCTCATATTTGGAAAAAGCCACGTCGAACCTTAAAAAATTAGTTCAGTCTAAAATAGTTAAAAATGCAGAGAGGGTCGAATCATATAAATCAAATTACCTTTTACGATCGATAAATGTATTAGAAAATTCGCACGCTGATAAGATTTGAAAATTAAATAAAATTACTTATTTGATTTTCTCCTGTAAAAAATCAAATCCTCATATACGAAAACCATAGGCTAGGTGAATAGTGTGAGAGAATGTTGAAATAAAATAATATCAAAGATAATATCGTCAAAACAGAAGTTGATTTATGTCCTAGGACTATCTTTTAGGTCCATTTTAGGTCCACAAATTTTAGCGAGGACAAAAATTTGATGAAAAGCCGCCACGACTTTTCATCTTGTCTAGGCTGGCTATTTGCTGTCAAGTGAGGTCGTGGAGTGTCATCGTTTGTACTTTTCCTCTATGCTTTCAATTAGATTTTGTTGTTGCATAATTTAACGAGGCTCATCAATGTGAACGTGTAAAAGAAGATTTTACATTTTATACGTACATTATCACTAAAACTTACCGTTTAAAATATCAAAATTGGTCATGGAACAGACAACAATGAATCAGACAACAATGTTGATCAAATTATATTGGGATAAAATATCAATATAAATGAATCTTCTTGTTCTACTCACTCTCGGTTTCTTATCTGCATGTTTATACCTTAATTTCTTGGGAATAGATAGTTATTTTTTTATTTTTGAGGGGAATAGTTAGTTATTTTAAGTAGTAAAAAACTCATTGAGAAAGTGAAGCAAGAAAGGGAGGGAGTGGAAAGTAGGAGGACAGAGACTATCGATTTGTCAATGCAACATCAGCATAAAAACTTACGTGTTAAGTTTACATGGTGGGGCAGAATTCAGATAGGTCTAGAAGGATCTAGAAAATAATTCATGAATTTTTATTATAGGGTTGAAGTAATTTTTTTCTGAAAAATCACATGATATTTAAGTTACTTTTTTCCTAATTTCTGAATTGACTAGTTACCTAATCTCGGATAAGTTTTTAATGATTACAAAATCTTTTTAACAATATGTAATATTAATGTATTTTAAGAGTTTGAACTCAAAATTAAGCTGGTGAACTTTTTTTAATAAACACCTCGTTAGGGGCTGGATTTCTCCTATCATAGAAAAAGGTAAAGAAAAAGAGATTACAGGAAGAAGAGAAGGAACCTCCTATCAACCAACAGCTGGAAGATAAGAAACTCGTAGAGAAGAGGCCCCAAACCATCCTGTCCATCACTGTACTGGAAGACAGGTGGGTCAGTCATGAAGTCCGAAAATAAAATAAACCAAAGACCAGGCTAACCAACAGATTTGGTAGTCTTGGCCAGGAGGCGTCCGGTGGGAGGCCGCGCTTCCGGACGATCTCTCACCAGAGTGGATCGGCACGAAATCAGCCCTCCTATGACGTGGACCTACCATGAGATCCATCTCATCCATCTGGTCTGCAGCAAGATCACTATAGGGGGTGGTGTATTTCCCTTGCGGGCCACCATGTCTACCAAGGCAGGATCGGCGTGCGATGATGCTCTAGTGGACTCCACCGACTGAAGAGAGGCCAGCTGGTTGATCTGGTAGGGCATGTGACTAGGACTTACACTGTGCGATCCAATGGCCGTGCTGGACTGAGCATGAAATGCCGCTGTAGCTATGCTTTCCCTCTGTACCAAAAATTCGGCATGACCCATTCATTCGTCGGGGGTAAAACAGCCAGGATCATATACCGGCACATCAACCGCAGCAATCCTACTAGACAAAACAAGAAAATATGGATCATCACTGTCAAAAGAACGAGGAGAAGTACCTTCCTCTTCCCATTCCTCTGAGGACATGATCCTGTCACCAGCAGCTGGGGAAGGGGGTACTTCCACGGCACGAATCTCAGGCTCTGGGACCACGAGAGTAGGGTGGGTAGAGAGGACTGCCTACAGGTAGGAGACCTCCATGGGATGATCAGCAGGAAATTCTGAGGCAGGAGGGTCTGCTGCGTGTAGTAGGTCCTCAGGGTCAGGGAGGACCTCGGGGACTAGGGGAGTCTCCTGGTCCTCTGTTGCCACCAGGGCAGCAAATGCATTTGTTGTACGTAGAGGTGTGGCGACGTCTGCTGCAGCTGGTGGAAAAGATGGCGTGTGGTTGGGACTGGACAAGAATACCCGTCCCGTGCCAACCCAAACACACGCAGGTGGAGCAAAAGTCGTCGTGATCGGTGGTGCAACCCTTGAAGTCTGCTTCCTAGAGGAGGCAAGGCGCGGGCAGGTACTGCGCAAGTGGCCCTGCGCCTTGCAGTAGATGCATACTGGAGTAGAATCCTGGTACTGAATCTGTACATCAACCTCCCCGTAGTCCAGTAGCAGGCTGACGCTAGAGGGTCGAGGCTTGGCTGGGTCCAGCTCGACCAACACCTGTGCCTGAACACCATTAACCCTGTGTATGGCTTCGGTATCTAGTCTGATCGGCGTGCCTACCGCCTATGCAAGGCCGAACACAATGTCCTACGAGATGTGTTCGCTACTCAGGCCAACCAGCCTGATCCAAGTCCTGGTCAAAGAAGACTCTTATCGAGTGGGTTTGAAGAACGGAAGCCACTGCTGTAGGAAGAGTCTGCCGTGCTGCAGCTTCCAAAGTCCAGACGCCAAAATACGCTCCTTGTCCACGGGGTCAGTGAACCTAAAAGTGTAGAAGCCCAGTCTGAGGGATAGCATGCTCCAAGACTGGACACCCAAGAGTCGCACCAGCTTGGTGCGCAGAGTGGTAGAAGTAAGTGGCTTGGTACCCTTAGGCAGGACCAAGCGACCAATAAATGCGCGATCGCCAAACGCATGGCAAGAGCTGGAGATATCCTTGCCAACGATGAGTGTTGGCTTATCGCCAACAAGGATAGGCTTCGGTCCGTCGCTGGAGAAAGTCCAGCTCCCCTGTGATGATCGAGCCATGGAGGCATAAGAGAGACGCTAGGGCAGGGTTTGCTCCCCGACCTGTACAGTTGCCGTGTTAGCAGCGACATAGGATCAGAAAATTGGGCATGACCTTCGGGCAAAGAAGCTTGACCCCTGCCCGGCTCAGTGCCAGGCTCACATGCAGCAACAAAATCCTCAGCGACTGGAGCAGTCGCGTCGCTTGAAAACCCTGCAAGTTCCTGCACGAAGTGCAAAATAGCAGGCCAAATAACTGAGGCTTGCATACCAGAGGGTGCCGAGTCATGTGGAACCAATTGGTCGAGAGGGCTGAAGGCGGCCGGCTGAGGGGCGATGGCGGCCGAGCCACCGCGGGCGGTGGTCGGATGATGGCCGGTGACGGCGGTCGGTGGAGCTCCGGCGAGGGAGGGCTGACCGGTAAAAACAGCGGGCATGGTCGGAAGCGTCTCGGTGAAGGGAGGCTGAATATGTGCTCCGTTTAGCCCAGCGATGCCCGGAGTGGCCGGGATCTGAGAAAGAATGCGGAGGAGGGTGAATGGGATCCAGCAAATGGTGGGTGGTGAGAGGAAGCGCCCAGTTGGGTTAGAAGCGCCTCGGAATGGGCATTCGGGATCTGTGCCCCGATCGTCGAGGCGTCGCCAGAGTTGGCCGAAAAGTGAGAAACGGCCGGCGAAGGCAAAATTCCGGTGAGGCCGAAGGAGGGATACCCACGGGTCGAGATTAGTGCCAAAAGAAGCGCCTGGACCTGAGGATGAAGGATCTGTTGTCCGATCGTCGCGGCAACATCGGAGGTGGCCGGAATCGACGCCGGAAGATTCGGCTGTGTAAAATTAAAAATGTCGCCCACGGCTAACGATGAAGAGTTAGGGGCCGTGCGACCTACCGTTGGAAAGCTCTCGTCGAGCCCGACAAAACCCCGGTGGTCGATCATCAAGGAAGTGGGGGACTTATACCTCTATTTGCTAGGAAATTCTGTAGAATCATCTTAAGGTCAATATATCCGTCCAGTTTGAAACTCCTTACCAAGTCGAAAAAATAGGAATGAGTATATTTCCAAAGAAGGACAAGCGATATGATTTCTAGAAGAGCCTACAAGAAGATCATCATATTATGATATTATGCCAAAGTGATGCAGTGGAAGCTTGTCGATAGATAATCGGTAATCCGTTGATTCTAAGAATACCCGAAAAACACGATAATGTCTCGATCCTCGATCTAATAAGATACCGGAAAACGAAGACAAGAATAAGGAATAACCTTAAATTTTCATTAATCAATCAACCATCTAAAACAATATACTAGAAGTCCTATTTATAAGAAACCTATTAACTAGTATCCTACTAAAAATCAAACTCCTAATGATAATCCAGGACATAAATATAATTAATAAATAAATCTATAGATAACTAATACTATATCTTCATCTTTATCTCCATCATTCTCCCCTGGTTGGAGAAATTCGTCCTCGAATTTGGTGTGGTCGACCAGTTCAAGATCTTCATACATGCATTCTTGAAAATCGTCGAACCACGCGGAGACACTTGATATCGTCCACTCCAGCAGAATAAATATCTCGAACCTAGGCAAATGTAAATAGTTTTCAGATGAAAGACCATGAACTCAATTGTTCGAGCAGTTTGTTCCACCTCCTTCAACTTATTCCATAAGATTAATAATAGAGAAGGTGCAACATAGTCAAACTTTTCGACGCCGAGAAAGTCAATGTGCTCAACCTCTTCAATCTCATAATCTTGAGCAACCTGATGGAAAGGCGCATTCAATAACTCACGAGCAACGTCTTCGACTTTTTCTTCCTCGTTAATGTAAAAGTCAAAAATTGGGTCCCCAAATAAGTCATATTCACCAACAACTTCAACCTTGTCATCCTCATCATGGTAGATGTCATAAATTGGTTCTCCGATTAAGTCAACAACGGATTCATCAACTTCTTCCCAAACCAAATCCTCTTCAACATCTTCAACTGCAATCTGTTGCTTCCTCTTGAACTCTGCCAAATCTTGTTTCAAACCATCCAAATTAACTTGAAGCTCATGCAACGTCCTACACATTTGGCGATCATATCGTTCCCAAAAGGACCAATCTATAGATTCCAGAATATTTCTAAAACCAAAGTGTAATTTATTCATTCTGGATCAATATGTAATCTGGCAAAATCTAATGGGACCAAACTGTAAATACACCTCACTGGTAAAATTCTAGAACTTAAGAATCGTTCCTAATTCAATCAGGTCCAATAAAAAATTCCTTATTCACCAAAAATCTTCCAACCGAAGACAAAATAATAGGAGAAAAAGGCAAAATCCAAACCGTTAACCACTAGGGGCGGCAGCAATCTTGATAGCGACGGCGACAGTTCCTTCCCTCAAGCCTTAAAACGATTTTTCCCTTGTCCTTTTTTTTAACGAACTCTGAACAGTAAAGTTCAATCAATACAACGATCGAACACCACGAGGAACGAACGCGGCTCAGATACCAACTGATGCAGTGGAAGCTCGTCGATAGGTAATCGGTAATCCGTTGATTCTAAGAATACCCGGAAAACACAATAATGTCTCGATCCTCGATCTAACAAGATACCGGAAAACGAAGACAATAATAAGGAATAACCTTAAATTTTCATTAATCAATTAACCATCTAAAACAATATACTAGAAGTCCTATTTATAAGAAACCTATTAACTAGTATCCTACTAAAAATCAAACTCCTAATGATAATCCAGGACATAAATATAATTAATAAATAAATCTATAGCTAACTAATACTATATCTTCATCTTTATCTCCATCACAAAGCCTTTGTAAATTGACATAATAAAGTAAACGATCGACGCATATGTGACTCGTGCTTAAGATTTCCCTAATTAAATAGCTCAACCAAATGCGTTAACGTTAATATAATAAATTATAGAATATAACGTATGGAGGAATAAATAAAGACTAAAAGGGCCAGTTAATCGTGGAAGAATTTATGGGGGATGTTCCTGGATTCGTCACGTGGAGATTTTATTTTTCAGAAGGCACGTGGAGAACATTAAGATCCCGTAATTACCAGTTCAACTTTCGCACTTCGTCCATTTTTAGTATATACGCGTGAGCAAGATTACGAATGAATTTGAGAATAGGTTTAAATTATAGAAATTTAAATTCATTAGAATGTATTTTAAATTTTAAATTATGGTGTAACTTTTTTAGAAAATACAATGTACTTTTTTTAAAGATCATAAATCTTAAAAGTGTTAAACTCTAGTTTGTCAAATTTTGTTAACAATTTTACTCAATTTAAATTTAATTTAATGGACGACACTCCGAATGATCAATGATTTCTAGAGGAAAAAACATCTTGTTGACGCCTTTTCGATTAGAAGCTTCTAGCCATTATTATTGCATCGTCACGAGGATGATACATACATACGTCATTAAGCTTATCTTATCTCGTCCCAAGTAAAATTCCCTTGGAATCTCACCTCAATGTGTAATTCAAAAAACAAAATAAAATAGCACTTCTCACAACGCAAATAGAATTACCGAGTCCAAAAGACATTTGACATAGCTTTCAAAAGAAATAGAATTAATGTATAAGAAATAAGAGGGGGTAATAGCAAGTCAATATTTAATAAGACTTCTTAACTCAAAACAATTTAGCATAGTTGGTAACATGGTGTTTTTCGATACCAAAAATGAATTTTTTTATATTTATAAAACAAATTATTATTAATTAACTTTATTATTAGATCAACAAATTTTTTTTAAACGAAATCCGAACAAAATAATAGTTCGCACCTTGTCAAGTATATCATATCTAAATTAAATCCGAAGATAATTAACATGTGAACTTTTCATAGTCACCAGGCTAGCAACCAGTAAATATAATTATCTCAACAATTATGTTTGAGACCCGGTGTAAATGGGTAAGTTTTTTTTGGAGTATTATCAATAGCTATGGACTATCTTAAAATTATTCAAATTTTGCGATTCCAAATGCCAATTTTATAATAAGAACATTTATTAAAATCTAAAGAAAGGAAAAAATTAATTAAGATACTAGTCTGAATAAATAAATAAGCAGATTTGAATTTCCTCTTGCCACCTAACTAGCTTATCCAACACTCCAGAATCTCACACACAGTCCACCTCCACTGTAGTGCACATCCAGAAGCTTGCTCACCAAGGAAGGGGACTGACCAATTTGACCAAAAAGATTCCTCCCTCTTTCCCCTTGTCTGTCTATTTAACCCTCTCTCCCATGACCACTTCAATTACAAACAAGTCCTCCAAGAACACAAAGCACATATCTCACTCTGTTTCCTCTGGTTTTTGTTCTTCCTCCAATTAGATGGAACTCACACCCTCCTCCAAGTCTCTTGACACCCAAAATCATCAACAAACACTGCCACCCAAGAGAGGACAGATTAAGATTAGAATCATGAAGACTCTTGTTAGATCAGCTTCCAATCTTGCTAGTGCTGTGGGCAACAGCAGCAGCCATAGGAAGGAAGGAAGCTTTAACCCATCAACCCCAACTCCCTTATCCAGCGGCTACAGCTCGGATTCCGCTTCTAGATAGGATCCGAAAGTGCTCTACTTATCGTTTTTGTACTATCTTGGGCGGTATGTTACTAGCTAGCTAGTTAGTTGCTCTGTATTGTTCCTTTATTAGAATTTCAGTGGTATTGTATTATCCAAACTTTTATGCCAAATAATCTAATTCGAGTAGAATGAATTTTTTTAAAGATAGATACATTTTTTTAACAAATATTTAATACAATTGTATTTTTGAGAATTCGAAAAAATAAGTATTCATTTATTGAAGTGGGTGTGATCATTAAACATTGACAAAATTTTAGAATAACTATTTGATATATTTTTTAGGACTCAAATTTAATATCTGATTAAACTAAAATAATTAACATGTTATTTGATTTAAATACTCGTTGAATGAGGATGGCCAAGCCAATCCAAGCTGGAGACAATGTTACTTCTATATTCGAAAGACGAGGAACCTAATGCTTCAATTTTATTTTTTTTTTGTAAAGAACAAAAATGCTTGATAAGGAATTAATTCCTGCGTTGTTGGTGGAACTTATAAAATAATATTTCAATGTTCCATTATATTGGGCCAGTTACAATGTTATCAAAGACATAAAGGCTCATGTATATGGCCGGGCCCAACTTCCAAAGCCCATTTCCTTAACATGGGCCTCCAATCCACTCATGCTCGAACAATATGCTGCAAAAGCCTATGTCCATTAAAGAGTTGCCAACTTCTCGAAGAAAAGCAAGTTTGTGTAGCCAAAACTACGCCCATTGAAGCCTACTTGAAGTGGTAAAAGCTAAAATGTTGAGTGCAAATTTGAAATTGGTTTGTTGAATAAGAAATTAAATTAAGAGTAAATAACCAAAAATAGTTAACAATATAGTTTAAGACAATTTGTACGTTGTGATTCTTCTTTAACTAAATACCATTTCCGATAAGCTATTCTCTTTTGGTCAAAATCACCAAAATATTTCATTAAGCTGATTAATTCAGACTTCAGTTAGGTCCTACAATAAACAATTGTTTTGACAGCTTGACTACTTAAATAAAGGATATTAATTAATCTCAAAGGCAAGTCCACATAGAGCTGTTTCTTCTTCTATACACACATCAAGCTGATCACAAAGATTCCCAGAAAAAACCACAAACTCAGAATACGATAACCTGCTTCGGCTGGCTGCCTAATTTTCCGAGTGCTTTGTCTAAAGCTATGTGAAACTGATCAAAAGGAACCAGCTCCATCCTGCAACTCGGCAGGCGCACGAATTGTAAGACATCGAACTTTGACATTAGAAAGAAATCACAGAGAATAAAAAACAGAGCTTACTCATATTTCAACTTCCCTTCTCGTACTAGACAAAGAAGATAATTGATCATTTCTCTGCACTCCTTCGCCTTATCCGAGTTCATGAATTTCTGCAACCAGAACCCCCTCAACGAAAGATCCTGCAAACAGACTAGTGAGAGTCGGATGAAATGAAATCCAAAACCACCTGGTATATATGCTACCCTTAGCTTTCAACGTCTGTAGTTGTCTCAGCAGGAATACTACTTATATAACAAGAAAGAAAAACAGTACTCAGCATATGGGAGGCTTCGTGATAGCCATAGTGACCTGCAATGCATAAAACAGAAACACTGAACCACTATTGTACCTTAAAAATAAAAGCCGAGGTTGATGCAATGACAGGTTTCTTAGACATGCCACCGTAAGTCACCATCGTCCCACTTGACCTGGATATAAGATTTGTCAGCCTTTCTAAGCACAAGTTTCTTTCAATCATATAGAAAGGCGGAAGGAAAAGAAGAGGTTACTTAAAGAATATCGGCACCTTAAGAATTTGAGAACCAAGGAAGCAGAATTGCCACCAACGCAATTGAACCCCAACGCAGGTTCTGGTATATTAGCCTGGTAAAGATACAAAGTTACAGAAATTAACCTTTATAATGTTTTTAAAAAAGAAGAAAATTGCCTTCCGACATGGCAACAATATTGAGAAAATTTGAGGTCAAACAAGGATTTCCCTACTCTAAGCAATCAATATTAGCAATAATCGGTTGAGTCATAGTTAACAGTACCAAGAGACCCTTGATATTCTTCACTTCCAATTGGCTTTCAGTGAAAACTTCATCGGCACCAAGCCTTTTTAACATTTCCTTGGCTTCATCCGACCCAGGCCTGCAGCAATTGCAATCATATAAAGGTGCAGGTAACCATAAGCAGTCATACATGAAGCAAGATTCAAGAATCGAGTAAATCTTCCGACAATCTATTTCTTACAAGAAAGTTGTGATGCATGATGATTGAGCATCATAAAGTAAACCCATATATTGGGAATTAAAACCCATATGGTCATTTTCAAAGTGGAGAATATTCTAACAAGTCCATGACCTCATAGTATCAAAGTTGAAACACTTGCAAGATAAATTAGCATGCAGAAGCAAACACACAACCTTAAATAGAATCACATGCTTGTGTTGCTTGAAATTTGAAGAAAATGACCAAAACAGAACCTGTCTCTTACTACATTAATGCTGTGGATGCCTCTGAAGTGTGCGATCTGGATGACGCACTGCCCAACTATGCTAGTAGCCCCGTTTTGCACAATGGAGTCCCCTGATAATCATAGCCAGCGCCATCGTTAAACAAATTCGAAAGCCCCAGAACAACAATAAACACATTGATCGCGAATCCACTACCTGAATTCAAAGTAACGAAGTCTTCGAGCATCCGCAAAGCAGTCAACGGATTAACAGTCACTGTCGCAGCATATTCCACCGGAGTATTCTTATCGATCTTGTGCCAAACACTCTGCTCCTTCACGATGTATGTCTGCCAGGTCCCTGTTAATAAACAAAGCAACCGCTTCATCCCCCCGTCCTCCCCCTTAACAAAAAAACACCAATTTCCTACTCCCGTGAGAGGGATATAGGGAAGTTACCAAATGAAGGAGGGGAAGGTATGACCAGATCGCCAGGGGCGAGACCCCTAACCTTAGCCCCAACAGAGAAGACCTCCCCGACGCCTTCATAACCTCCGATTGCCGGCACAGGAGGCCTCACCGGGTAAACTCCTAACAATGCACAATCCAGAAAAACACAACCACTACGATTCGTAAATAAACAGCAAAAAAAGAAAAGAAAAAAAAAGAATGAAGTACCTTCGATGCGGTTAACATCGGAGGGGTTAATAGGAGCGGCGAGCATCTTCACGCATACGTCGTCGTCTTTTACTTCCACCGGCGGCATCTCCACAATCCTTTTTAATTAAAATAATATTAAAATTATAACGTTAATAAGAAAACAAATGTATGGTTTCAGTTTCGGAGTCGTTAGTTGATGGAGAGGAAGAGGTGGGACCTGGTGACGGAGTCGGGTGGGCCCTGCTGGTCGTAGACGACGGCTTTGGAGGGCGGAGACATGAGCGCCGAGGCGGAGAACGCCCGGGCCCGGGGGATGATCCGCAGGTGGGGCCCGGAGAGGGACCACCTCCCCGCTGCCGCCGTCGTCGTCCATAGTCTCGCGGCCATTTTTTCTACTAGCTTCGAGTCGGTTCCCTGCTGCCTCGTTTACTTCCGGGAATTTTTTCGGATTTTTCTCAAGTTGCTTTTGACTGTTTTCTGGCGGTTGCTGATAAACGACGTCGTATGACTTTTGATTTTTTCTAAACAAAATTGTTGTATCTTCAGATATAATTTTGAATGAATTTTAAAGTGTTAAAATTAGTTTTGAATTAACTAAAAAAAATTTACATATGAAATTATTTATAAATAATTTAAATTAGAAATACGTAAAATTATAAATTATATAATAAACTAAAAAAATAAAGAAAGACATAAATAATAGCGAATTATATAATTAATTATTCCTACCGATTTTTTTCATATATGTCCTATCAAATATTTTCTTAAAGCTATACGAGCATCTCTATTATGAATATATGTTTTAGTCCTCATATAGTTTGCTAGAGATGAGATGTATTGAGTACCTAAACTCGTATGACAGCACTATTGCTGCTAATGGAAATATCGTTAAGAAATTTTTTCGGTAGATAAAAGTCATATGTTTCTCGGTCATCCTCCTCCAATATCATACTATGCAATATGACATATGCCCTCATAATTTTTTCTAGGAAAAATTATGAGGGCATATGTCATATAGGAAAAATTACCTCATAGTCTCTAGACTTAATCAAAATTTTCTCGAGGGTCCCTATCTTCTCATAAATTATCTAGTTGTCCCTGTTCTTTAAAAAAAGGGTGATCTCGGGTCCCTGTCTGATATCAGCACCTACTTTTTCTTTTTTTTGTCACGTAAAATAACATTGATACTATTCCCTTTTTGATTAAGTTTAGGGAGTCGGTTGATGGAAATGGTACTTTGGCCAATAGTAGAGAATAGATTGTCGGATTTGAAAAGGGAAAAATGTAATGGAAAAGAAAAGGTGACGGTTAGGAATTAAGGTTTTTGGAAGAAAAAAAATATAGATTTACCAAATCATCCCTTATTAATTTTTTTAGTCCCCATTTGGGACAAAATATTTGTCATCACCGAATCTACTCCCCTTGTACTACCATTCGTATCACAGTTTTAAAACATGGGAAAATTATCCCTTAGCTCATTCATTACTAATGTTATTGGTAATTTTTTAAATTTTTTGATATTTGAAATGACCTTTTACTTAAAAAAACAAGATAAAAATTTTCTTTTAAAACTTCAACCTCTAACTCCAAAAATCCAATAACAAACCACGAACCCAGAAAATACTTTGATTATTTCAGCACGGAAAAATCAAAAAGTACTAGATCGAAAAAGATCCACGAACACCCACGTACTTAATGTTATTATCCAATTAAACATCCAAATGACACTTGAAATTCACTCGACAATTTTATCCAATGTAACGCAGCAAACCGTAACTTGATGATCACCTACGAAGCAAATTAAAATAGAAAAATGAAGCAGATTCATCTTCTACTCATTCCAACCTCTCACCTTCCATTCGAAGAATCTGAAACCCAAGACACTGAGAACCCTTGGTAGAAAAACAATTAAATCCAACGCCACCGTCGAACCAACACTTAATCCCAACCCTTCGCGTTCATCCTCCCCTCTCAGATCTGTTTCTTGTGTGGATTGGGTTCGCTTCCAATTGAAGGTCTATCGGTAGTGATTGTTTGTCTTCAATTAATTTGTTTAACGTCTACACTGGGTTCTTGACGTTCTTGGGTTTGAAGACCGTTGTTTGTTGTTTTAAAGTATGTTCGGATTAATTGAAGACGAATCTTCTGTTTCTTTCCAATTTTGAAGTTTGATGAACTTGGACGATCTCGAAGCTTTTTGTGTTTGATTTCAATGTTGATGTTCTTGGTGTCTAGAGGGGAGACGAACTTTTTTTTATCTTGTTGTTGAAGTGTAAAAATGTCATCTCAAATGATGAAAAATATAAAAAAGTGTTAATATCAGCTACGGATGCAAGATAAATACGGAAAATTTTCATGATAAATATCATTAGCCAAAAGAGGGTCCTCGGGAAATCAATTCCCTATCTAGGGTTGGTACAAAACTGCAGTTTTGTGCACTATTCGGCTCATTCGGCTTGTTATGGACTCAGATATAATCTGCTCGGCTTGGATTGTGTGGTTGAACCAAAAACGCTATAAATAATGCGGTTTTGGGTAGGGGTGCCACCAAGACTTGTGTCTCTTAAGCCGAGCAGATTATATCTGTAATAATCATGAAATTAAGAGTTCAAACGTTGAGACCTATTCAGCATGTTTGTAAAAGTATAGGGACCAAAGGGGAAAATTACCTATTTAGAGTTTTTTATTAGATATATAAATAGACCTCCCAAATCAATTTAACCTAATCACAACTTTGCCCTACTTGTGAAGGTCTGGAACATCACGTACCCTTAGGAGGAGAGAACGAAACTAACCAACCATCTCAGCACGAAGAAGGTAAGTCGATCGCATTGTTTCCCCTTCTTAGATTGCGGTTGATGATCGAGTGTTTGTTTTAAAATAAAGACAAAATCGTTATTATGCCACTAGGGTCGAGAGGAAGATCGACTAACAGAGAAGGGGACGAATCAGTTTCGTAGACAAGAATAGGTAAGTGAGATTTTATTTTGAGTCTGTCTGAATTGGATTTCGATTCGGGCCTAAACACATGCCTACGTGGGAATATGATTTCAGATTTGTGATTCAAATCGTATTCTGACTATTCTCGGATTTGGATTCGATTCTAAAATTGAATCTGAATTCGTGATTATTGAATTCTGAGTTGATTGAGTTTGTTGTATATGGATTCGAATTTGATTCTAAAATCGAATCTAGACTTGTGTGTTTTGGAATCTAGTTTGTGTTATCGGTCTTTGAGTGGAAAATCGTTCTGGATTTGATGTTTGTTGATGAGATGAGTTTGGATTCAGTTTCTGTAATGCTTTGAAATTGGATAAGTATGATTGAGTTAAATGATAAGTTCTGTTATGTTATTAAGTAGTTGGATAGGGGAATGTTCGTTGGAAATGCTTAGTTGGTTAAGCATAGTTGGTTAGGGCACTGCTCCAGAGATATTATGTTAGTCGGTTAAGTGTGAGTTGGCTAGGGAATATGTTAGTTGGCTAGGAAATTATGATACGTGATTGATTACGATGAAAGTATGTTGAATTGATTCCACTTACTGAGTTTATTCGACTCACGTCTATGTCTATGGTATGTGTTCAGATCGTTCGAGCGAGGAGCAAGGTTAGAGGGAGCCTTCCGCTGCATATCATCTTTTGCATGACATCGTTTATGAACTTTAAGTATTTTGATGTAAAGACAATTACGTTATTTTACATGTTTTGGATTTGAACTTTCTTTGAAATAAAAGCCAAGTGTCTAGGGAAGTTTAATTCTCGGCATTTGTCACTTCCGTACATTGGATCGTAACATGAGTCCATAATAAACCGAACGAGCCGGATAGTGCACAAAACCGCAATTTTTTTTGCGATTTTGTACCAACCCCAGACAGGGAATTGATTTCCCGAAAACCCCCTTTTGGCTAATAATTTTTAAAATAACTCCTCTCAAGAAAATTGCCCGATAAATACTTGGAAATAATTTTAATTAAAACTTGAGACTATAAAATAATTTACCCTTAAAACATTGTCAATTCAGCCTGCTACATGTTTGAAGCCTTCCGCACTCGAGAACCTTTTCTTTACGCATCGAGGGCCAATTTTTATTTCGTTATCCCTGGTAGCAAAATTTTGCTTGGAAATGGTATCAAGTTCATAGGTGCTTTTCAGAAATCTGTTTTACCGAACAAACTATCTCGATCCGTCAAAACCATAATCAAACAACGAATAATAAAATGAGATAAGAATTATCACATAATTGATAAATGACATTGCACCATAATCATCACTCTTGTCCAATTACACAACATCGCTTTGTATTGAAGCAAAGGTTATGATTACCAAAAACGATAACCATTTTATTTTATTAATTAGCATGTCAATTTTATGGAATGTACATTTTCTCTCCTAAAACAATCATGATATCAACGAGTATTAACTTAAAAGTTTCTGATTAGACTTGGACCACCAGGCAATACTTAGTTGTGATAGAAGCCTTGCACCCATCGCCACATATTTATACTCCACCTTCTATAAAAAAAAAACCCAAATTTGACATTTTCTTGGACGTTACTTTTGTCTAATCCAAAGAAAATTTATGAACTAAAAGGGTAAATGAGATCGAAAAGGGAGACATTTTATATGACATATAATTGGGTTGTGCATATATATACATATATTGATAAAATGGCGCGAAGCCTATATTGATAGTCAAGTTACATCGAAGACAAACAAAATACAAGCATACGAAACCGAACTCGAAACAAATCCGACGAAAGCGAGGTGGCAAAGGATAGAGTCGAAGGGCGATCGAACAGACACAGAGGTCATCGATCGAGGCGGTAATTTACCGAAGCTAGGTTCGGCAATAAAACTCACGACAAAGTCGAGAGGACAACTGAGTGTTAACTCAGCAGAATGCCAAGGCCGATGTAAATCGACCGAGGCAAGATTCTCCACTCGCAAGCAACGGACAAGCAACTAGCTCCGAACGGATCTCAAAACAAAGCAACATTGACACAAACAAAAGCAAACAGAAGTAAACTGACAAACAACGAGATCACCCGACAAAAGGGGCTCGGAACAGCAATTGGAATAGGAATGAAAACAGTAACACATAATAAATATAACAATAGCAATCATCCGGGGGGGAGGTCGACGGTGACCATCCCCCCGTTGGCCACCGACGTGCTCTCTGGGAAAGCTAGAGAGGAGGCTAGTCGTGGAGGAGGCCTGCGGCCTTGAGGAGGGCGGTCGAGTGGAGAGAAGCGGGAGACGGCTGAACTGGAGCGAGCCTGTGGTCTACTTGAGGAAGGGAGGAGGGCTCGCGACTGTGGAGTAAGGTTCTGATGAGGGAGGGCTACTTCCGGTGAAGATGACGAGGACTGACGAGGGAGGGCTACTTCCAGCGAGGGCTACAGTCGGCGAGGGCTAAGGGCCGGCGGTCATGGACTCCGGAGGGTTGAAAACTCTGGCGGCCGAACTCTGGAAGGACGAAACTCTGGCGACCGCTACTGTCAAGCACCAAAGAGAGCTCCGGCGGCCGAGCTCCAGTGGAGGATGGGGGAAGGGGCAAGAAAGTGGAGGTCGGGGAGGAGGAAAAGGGGGGGGGGGGGGGGAGGTAGAGCGGTAGAGGCCGGGGATGAGGAGAGGTGAAGGGTGAGAGAGAAGGCTTGACGGAGGAGGCCCCGGGAGGAAGGTGGAGGATGGAGGAGGAGAGTGGAAGGTAGAGGGAAGAAGAAAGGTAATAGGCTCCAAAGAAACGGGGAGAGAGAGAACCTCAGTTAGAAAAAAGAGGAAGCCTCACGGCGGAGGAGGAAAGGAAGATGGCACATTTTTCAAGTCAGAGTATTTCAAACTGTAATTTTTTTGGAAACCTCAACCACAATTTAATTTTGAAATAGACTTCCAATTTTTACCTGTCAGCCAAGGAGTGTCAGCGGATATCATTGTACTATTTTCTTCATTGATATGGTTGTTTTATTTTGTAGTTTGCATCTTATATTGATTTTCTGGAACAAGTATTTTTTGGATTAATAAAAATATATTAATATATTTTCAATAAAATTTGGAAATTAATTTTTTGATTAGCAAAAGGTACTACGATTTAGGCCTTTTTGGGCAAAAGACATTAATGCATCGTTACCACCAAGGTACCCAAACATTAAGGAAGAGATAAGATATGATAAAACGAGTTTTTTAACAAAAAACAGAAAGAAAATAGACGAGTTACTAGAAAGTGGTTGCAGAGGGTTAGATTGAGTAGTCATTAATTTTTTTTTATTTCGAATGGTACGGAGTAGAGGACATGCAGAGAATTTTTTTTATAGCAAAAATTCAAAAAATCATTGGATCAAAGTAAGAAAAACTCACATATGTCGATGTCTAATGAAAGAGTCGACATTATCGAAAAAATTCAGAAACACACATGTAGCATTTTTTTAAAAATATTCAAAAATCACAGGACCAAAGTAAAAAAAAACTCACGTGAGCCGATATTATATTAAAGAAATGCCATTATCGCAAAAATAAAAAAAAACGAAAATACACATGTTATTCTCGCATGTAGAAAATGTCGGTATCACATGAAGAAAATACGAGTATCCCAAAAAGAAAACGTCAACCAGATCCATTCAAATAGTGTATCATACAAACTGATTTGTACAATTCGTCGATAATATATTCTCGTGTATGGATCATTTAGATAGCCGAGTGAACTGGTAAAAAAAATTAAGATATTTATTACTGCTCATAAATTAATAGGAAAATAGACAAGTCAAAAAAATGTTAAAAAGAAAATATTTAGCCAATATTGAGAGTTCAAGCTACATGTAATAAAAATTTATCTTTAAAAAAATATTACATAATACGAAAATGAATGAAAAATTAGTATATTAAATTGCATACAAGCAAAACTCAACCATTTAGTTTTGGCGTTTGGGTGAAAAAAGTTTCTAAATTTACAGTTTTAGTGGGCTCTTGTCATTAAAAATGTGAATTTGAAAACCTATCTAAAAAACGAAATCATAATTATGTCGAATTTTTTTAATTAAAGAATGTGGTAACACTCCCATCGGATATAGATCGCATTGTCTAACGACATTCTGAGCCATCTCAGTGACCCCTTTAATGGTTGAAATGCTCAAACCTTGGAATATCCTACTAATATGGCAATGGGTAGGGTAGGGTAGGGTATTGATAGTATCCAATCCATACCCTAGTTTTTTTAGTTGGATCCATACCCTACCCACGACCCTATGGATATCTTTTAGAAAGATCCGGACCGAGACCCTAGGGTCTAATCAAAGATCCATGCCCTATCCATAGACCCGCTACTTTATACCATATTTTTTTAAAATTTTAATATGATCCATATAAAAAGTAAGAAAAATAAAGTTTATATTATAAAAAAATATCAAACTAAATTTAAATAAAATAGTATCATTTCAACCAACTAAATAAATATGGTTCACAAGTTTTCAATAAGTTTATAAGTATTAAATATAAAGTTTGAAAATAAAATAATTTCTTGCTCATTTTCCATGTGACTTTTGAATAAGTCTTTGTGATTATTTTCTTGCTCCTTTCTTGCTCATATAATTTAATTATTCTCAATTTATTTTGCATCTGAATAAAAAATTTAATTACTTAATTAGTTATTTAAATTTGATATTTTAATATAAAAAATTAATATTATATATATACTTGAAACTTCATTGTCGACATCATCAATAACTGAAGCATATTCTACACTATTTGCGCATTCTACTGAATCTGTAGAATAAAATAAGATATTAAACTTAATCACATTATTTTAAATCACATACTTGATAAAATATATCATTATCGAATTATCTTTTTTCATGGTCTCACGCAACCAATTTTGCAAACACGTTAAAGCTTCCAAAGTCTCCGGATGCAAACGATTACGATGAGCGTTTACCACCCTACCTCCTATGCTAAGAATAGACTCCGAGATAACACCAGACACAGGAATACATAGAACATCTCGAGCAATGATTTGCAATGTGGGATACTCGAGTCCATTATTTTGTCACCAACTTAATATGTCAAAGTTCTCCGCTCTAGGTAAAACAAACTCTTCTAAGTAATGACCTAATTCAGATTTGCTCACTGAACTATTGAGTTTCTTCTTGCTCTTCACGAAATAGTCATATTCAGGTTTGTCTAATTAGGTGTTAGAATTTTTTTAATTAACTTATATATATATTATAATTATTTTTATAATAAACTAACTAGGATCTAAGTAGGATCTAACTAATGGATATATGGGTAGGGTCTAACAAATGGGTCTATGGGTAGGGTCTGGGTCTGGGTTTAAGTCGATCTAATCCAGACCCAGACCCTATTAAAATCCACATACATAAATCCATACCTTATCCATGACCCGTGGATCCTAAGACCCACTGGATAGGGTAAGGGTCTGATCCACGGGGTCTGAATCTTTTTGCCATCCCTACGGCTACTATTCCATATGGCGAGGAAACGATTCAAAGGTGCCAAAATCTTTCCAATGATTTCTTGAGGAAGAAGGTAGTAGAGAAAATTTTCCGGTAATTAATTAGCTGCAGCGAATGGCCAATTATATTGCGAAAATTTTGCGATATTTTTTTGGTTTGACCTAGTTTAAATTGAAATTAATCGACTACCTAATCATGTGGTTTGTGGATATGGAAACGGGTGAATAATATAGATTTAATTAGTTTTTGTTTAAGATTAATCTGAAATAGAAAAAAAAAACTAATTCGAATATAAAACATTGAAATATAATAATATTAAATATTTACACTGAAAATCATATTAACATTAAAAACATTTCTTTCTTCAAATTTAAATTAGTGGATTTAATAGTTCTGAAAAATTAAACAAAAAAGACTTCTTTAACTAGCAACATCCGGGCACCTAGCTTGTTGCCTTTGGTGTCCAACTTCCAAACTCTCTCTCTCTCTCTCGCCCCCATAGCTTCTCTCCAGGTGGTTCCGGGGTTGGTCACCAGTTCTAACTTCTGGGACAAATGATTAATTTACTAATTTCCAGTAACTACTCCTTTCTTTACAGAGTATTCACAATCTAAAGAAATTAACCCACTTTTCATTGACCTTGCTAGTTTCTGTTACATCGCCATTTGGTGGCTTTAACATCAGTAAAGGTTGAAGAGGAGCAATATTATCACGATGGCTAGTAGTAGTACCCCTATCAATCCGGTGGAGCCAAGGCACCGGTTATCTGCATCTATGTAAGTGTAAATTCTTGCTTTTGCATATAAATAAGTTTGCACTGATTGTTACTCATTAAAAATATATCAATTTCTTTTGTCGTACAATTTTCTTCTTTTAACATTATATCCAATGATTATCATCCTTTGCACAAATTTTACGATCACAGAGTAGATATATACAGGAGACGGCTCCAGAGGAGCAGGGTGAAAGGTGGTGAAATTAAACCATTTCATGTCCCTTTCCAAGACAACAGTTCATTCTACAAGTTCCCATCCTTGAAGCTTGTCTTGGTGGTCATTATATGTGGTACAATTGTCACACTACTATGTTCTCCGGAATCTGATCATCTACCCCACTCGGGTTCAAGGTACCTACATTTTTTCACGATAAATAATCGGCCATATTTATGAATGATTTTTTTGTTATATAAATAAAATTTTATTTTTTCCAAGACAAATATCGTGGAAAACATCACTCTCATTAAAATCAAAATTCGGGAAAATGGGCTGATTATTTGATAATCAAACGATGATTACATTGTACATGTACCTGGATTAGATAATTATTTGGGGTTGAACCTGAACCAGAAATAATCTTCGGAATACAATGTGGTTGGTCTTCTCGATAAAATATACTCATCGTATGAATTGGTTCAGCAGGTGGATATGGGGAGGACCAGACTCTCGCTATGTTTCAGATGTTAATATGGATCCTGATCATATCAATAAAGCAATTGATAAGCTGTGGGCTGCAGGAATTGGCTATAAACGAATTGGTCTTCTAAATTTTAACAGGAATGAGATTAGTACCTGGAAGCAGATCGTCCCTGATGCAACACACATACCTCTTCAACTAGACTATGCCGATCAGAATGTAACATGGGAGACGTTGTACCCTGAATGGATCGACGAGGAGCAGGAAAACCATGTGCCAGTTTGTCCATCCCTCCCGAAGCTCAAAGTTCCGAGGAAGAGGATCGATCTTATAGCAGTCAAGCTTCCTTGCAGAGACGAGGGGAATTGGTCAAGAGATGTTGCACGGTTTCACATGCAGCTCGCAGTGGCCGGACTTGCAGCGTCTGCAAAGGGGTCTTTCCCTAGCCATGTTCTCTTCATTAGCAAGTGCTTTCCTATACCGAACCTTTTCGGTTGCAGGGAGCTTGTTCTAAGAGAGGGGAATGTTTGGTTGTACAAGCCGGACATCAATGTGTTGAGGGAGAAGCTGCAACTCCCTGTTGGCTCTTGTGAGCTTGCTCTTCCCTTTGGGGATAAAGGTAAAACTTATGTGGGGAATCCAAAGCGAGAAGCGTACGCGACGATTCTCCATTCAGCTCATGTTTATGTCTGTGGAGCTATTGTTGCAGCACAGAGCATACAGATGTCAGGGTCGAATCGGGATCTCGTAATACTTGTGGACGAAACAATTAGTGCATACCACAGAAGTGGACTTGAGGCCGCAGGATGGAAGATCAGGGTTATAGAAAGGATAAGGAATCCAAAAGCTGAGAAAGATGCTTACAATGAATGGAACTACAGCAAGTTTAGATTATGGCAGCTGACTGATTACGACAAGATCATATTCATCGACTCAGACTTGCTTGTACTCCGGAACATAGATTTCCTGTTTCGGATGCCAGAAATCTCTGCAACTGGAAACAACGCCACTCTTTTCAACTCAGGAGTCATGGTCATTGAACCTTCCAATTGCACGTTTCGACTTCTGATGGAACACATCAATGAGATCTTCTCCTACAATGGAGGAGACCAGGGCTACCTGAATGAGATATTTACGTGGTGGCATCGCATACCGAAGCACATGAACTTCCTAAAACATTTTTGGTTCGGTGACGACCAAGACGTGAAACAAAAGAAGATTCGACTCTTTGGCGCTAACCCTCCGATCCTCTATGTGCTCCATTACCTTGGTATCAAGCCATGGTTGTGCTTCCGAGACTATGACTGCAACTGGAATAACGATATATTCCAAGAGTTTGCGAGCGATGTTGCGCATAGCAGTTGGTGGAGAGTGCATGATGAAATGCCAGAGCAGTTGCAACAGTTTTGCTTGCTGAAATCCAAACAAAAGGCACAGCTCGAATTTGATCGAAGGCAAGCTGAGAATGCGAATCACACAGACAGGCATTGGAATATACAGGTATCCGATGATCGATTAACGAAATGCATAGACAACCTCTGCAACTGGAAGAGCATGTTAAAACACTGGGGTGAGACCAATTGGACCAATGCCGAGCTCTTCAATCCTCCACCACCTGCAATAACCAAATCATCTCTTTCTGGTTAATAGGAAGTTTTCTTTGCCCTGATCTTAGCTTGTCTTAGTAAATTCACTTAAATGTTTGTCAGGGTACATCTTCTTCTGCAAATATGATGTCATCTAAGAATGTGTTCATATTTCGTTAAGAAAACATCGCAATCACCGGGAATTCTATTACTGCTATCATAAATAAATCCTCTGCTCAATTTGCCTTCACCTATTTAATATAAAGTAAAAAATAGATATTAGAAAGAGAAAAAAAAAGAGTTGCTTTGTCCAACTTTATAAAAGGCCAAGACTCTCCTAGTAAACTTTTATTTGTTGACAATATTTTAACACAACAATTTTTTCAAAAGATTTCAGTATCTAACCACTTGAATTAATCTTTGTTTTCTAATTATAAGAGCGAGTACTGGTGAACTAATGCCCTTGCGGTGTAACATTTTAAATAAACTTTCATTTCTGTAACATTTCGTCATTTCAAAAGTCAAACTTGAGATCTTCCCAAAGAATCTTAACTTTTTACCACTCAATCAAATCGGCATCTTAAATAATTTCATTAGACTACAAATCGTCATCTTAGATAACTTCATTAGACTAATCATTATCATGACATCGTCGCGCCATCGTTACAATACACCGCATCAGATTTGTCCCTTGTACTCATTTTTTTCTCCACTACCGTATCTTGGATATTCCCCTGCTATAGTATCTCGCCGCTAATCCCCGTCAACTTTATTTCAAATTTGTTTTTTATTTCAACGTTTACTAGAACCGGTAAAGGTTGCCTCCAATAATTGGGGAATCAAACTTCGGAAGTAGGAACTGCTTTTTGTTTTGACAAAATGGTATTGACAGCCATCAAATCAAGAAGCCAAAATAAACGAATCATTGAAATGAAAATGAATCATAACCACATTAGATTCATCGAGGTCTACGGCTATTAAATCAATAAATACTAAAGTTCACCTTTAATTATTTTTTTGGTGAAAAATTACGCTGATGCTTTGAATAGTATAAAAAAGAGCTCCAAGAGGCATTAGCTGGCCTCTCTATGCACACGGACACCATAAGCTTCTCCCATCAGATTGTTGAGTTGTGTAAGACAGCGTACACTGGGGGGGTTTTCCAGAAGCGTGGACCAGCGTTCGCTGGGTGCTGCTGCTGTAACAGAATCTCCTAATTAGCTCGAGACTCATTTTGGACTCCTAGTTCGACCTAGATAGGTTTTCTTGTACCCCAAGTTTTGTCTACTATATAAAGACATATTACTAGGGTTTATGTAAGGCTTTGTGACTCGGTTTCCATCAATAAAAGTTCTCCTTTCTCGCCGTGGACGTAGGCAATAAGCCGAACCACGTTATATCCTTGTGTCCGTGTTCTTTTGTGTGACTTTGTTCCCGCGTTGGTATTGTGCGATCCTAACAACTGGTATTAGAGCTTTTTGGTGAGAGGAAGATGGACGACGCAAAGTTTGCTCTTGTGAAGTTCGATGGTCTGTCAAATTTTAGGTTGTGGCAAAGGCGCGTCAAGGATCTCCTCGTGCAACAAGGGATGGTTGTCACACTCTTGGAGAAGAGGTCCGAGAAGATGGAGAACCAAGAGTGGAAGGAGATGGAGGCCAAGGTAGTGGCGACAATTCGCTTGTACTTGGTGGATGACGTGATGTATCACGTGATGGATGAGGAGTCACCAGCTAAGGTATGGAAGAAATTAGAGGCAAGTTATATGTCTAAGTCTTTGTCGGACAAGCTTTATCTTAAGCAATGGTTGTACGGGCTAAAGATGAAGGAGGACTTAGATTTGAGCCAACATATTAACGGTTTCAGTCAGCTAGTGAGCGACTTAAGAAAGGTTGATGTGAAGTTCGAGGAGGAAGATAAGACATTGTTGCTCCTGAATTCCTTACCTAGTTCCTACGAGAATTTGGTTACAACTCTAATAATAGAAAAAGAGTCTCTGGAGTTGGAGGAGATCACAAGTGCTCTTTTAGGGTTTCATCAAAGGAGAAAAATTAGAGATGAACGAACAGAAGTGTTAGTTGTGAGGCGTAACCATGGTGATCGAGGAGAGAAAGATGGAAAGGGATCTAAGTCGGGGTCAAGGAGGTTTGGGATAAATTGCTACGAGTGTGATGAAAAAGGCCACCTGAAGAAAGATTATCCAAGAAGACCTCGGGATTCTGACTTGTCATTAAGAGCCTCAAGCTTTGGTGTAATATTCTTGGCAGTGGAGGCTATGTCATTGTTACTACTGTCGTTTGATTGCTGATTCAAAATGGTGCCACTTAAAAGAAATGCGATGTTATTCTGAGTTTCAGTCTTCAGAGTAACTAAACTATTGTCAAGAGGGGAACAGCTTCCAACATTTCCTGTTGGACCCTGTGTAACATGAAGAACATGATATTAGTAATAAAAAAAATTATTTACTACATGTTACATTGCCAATAAAAAGTGTCAAATATTCCAAATTCCAAAATCCACAATCATAGCACGCCACGTAAGTGAATCACTATAGTGGTACAGCCTTGCATGTTAAGATCCTAACATGCAACTCGTTGTACATGTAAAGGGAGGGACGAACTCCCTACCAACAAGAGCTTGCCATATCATCAATTGTGTGAATCTTAGATAAATAATGTCACCGACAATCCAGGCCAACAATGTTATTTCAGGATGCCGAGTGACCTTTGGTTCAGTGGCATAAGGGTGGGGAGGAGTTTTGGGAAGTCCAAGGTTCGATCCCTGGCATTGTAATAGAATAGGTTTAGATTAAGATCTAAAAAAATAATGTTATTTCAGGATAACGAAAAACAAGAGAGAATACTTAAAAACCAAAAGGGAACTTCTTCAAAGATTTCCTTGTTATTTCCCAATCCTCAAGTACTTGTTCATGGCATCATCTGATGTCTTATAGGCGAGCACCCTCTTTGTTGTAGTATATTTCTACAATGTGAACAACCCAAATTTACTCGCTACATCCATCTTTTGCTAAAATTATGGATCAGTAGTAATTATCGTCTCTACAATACAAAGGAACAAAAGTCTTGGCATGCAAAACATGAATCAAAATAGGGAAAATTACCCTTAGGCCCCTCGGGTTTGCGAAAATTCGTGTTTTAGCCCCCCTATTTTTTTTTATTATCATTCAACCCTTGAATCTTGTCAAAAGTGTATAATTTAGCCCCTGTCGCCAGAATCCGGCGATTTCTCCGGCGAAATGGCACCTAAGATTACTAAAATACCCTTTTCCTTTAAAAAGTAAAATAATAAATTGAAACACAATCGTAATTCGTATTGAGCTGAAATTTTTCATGAAGCATCCTAAAAATATACAAGATTTACGTAAAATATTTCAGAAATTTTTGAGGTACAAAAGTATTTTTTTATTTTCCAACGTGCCAAAATTTTGTAAAATCATGTAAAATAGAAAATTTGTTTAATTGGGCTGAAACTTGTCCCATGTGTCTTTTAGCATATTTAATGAATTTAGGAATCAAAAAGTCTGGATTCTCATGAGCCAATTTTGAAAAAGTCTGCGGATACAAAAAATATAGAGTTTTAATTTATTTTTTTACTAAAGATAGAGTCTTTAGTAAAGATGCTAAAGGACACATAGAACAAGTTTTAGGTCTTAAATTCACTAAATATGCTTAAGAACACATAGGACAAGTTTCATCCCAATTAGACAATTTTTCTATTTTATATGATTTTACAACATTTTGGCAAGTTGGAAAATAGAAAAAATACTTCTGTGTCTCTAAAATTTCTGAAATATTTTACCTAAATCATGTATATTTTTAGAATGCATCATGAAAAATTTCAGCTCAATACGAATTATTATTGTATTTCAATTTATTGTTTTACTTTTTAAAGGAAAATGGTATTTTAGTAATCTTAGGTGCCATTTCGCCGGAGAAATCGCCGGATTCCGACGACAGGGGCTAAATTATACACTTTTGACAAGATTCAAGGGTTGAATGATAATTAAAAAAAATAGGAGGGCTAAAACACGAATTTTCGCAAACCCGAGGGGCCTGAGGGTAATTTTCCCATCAAAATATATCATCATTATATGTTGGATGCTCGACAAAGTAATCATTCACTTAGCGCTCATCACCAGCTCCTTGCTTATTAATAATACGTATTTGACGTGGAGTTGAGCGCTCCTGCTCCACACGATTAGCTTCGTTTTTCTTCTTTATGGTCACATAATGCACAAAATTGGCTTTGACATCAACTTGAAATTATTGCAAATAGTTTAGAAAAATATTTTCTAAATCAGAATCAGAATCACCTCTACTATTTGAGCATGAACTTAAGATAAAATGACGCATAGATTGTTAAATATAATAAACACAATTATAGAAAGATATTAGGATTATAAAAATATGATAAGAGAATTAGTTTGTAAACTCGTGAGAAAAATTAATAAGAATGGCCTATATTTATAGAATTCTGAAATGATTTTTGACTCGATAAGTTTTTTGACTCAACCTAAACTATATAATTTAGATTATTTGGATATATATAATTTTATAAAAATAATAAAAATATAAAAAATTTATTTGAACAAAGCAGTGCAAAATAGTACAAATAATTTTTAAATTTTTTTCTAAAAGTATTTTCTAAAATTTTTTAAAAGTCCACAATCATAACATGCCGCGCAAGCGAATCACTAAAGTGACACAATTTTGCCTGGTAAAGTTTTAATACGCGACACGCTGTGCGTGTCAAGGGAGGACATACTCTTCACTAAGGGAACCCGCCACCTATCAAGAAAATCGTGTGGATCTTAGATAAACAGTGTCACCGAGAGTCCAGACCAACAATGTGTTTCAGGTAATGAAAACCAAGAGAGGGAATACTTAAAAACCAAGAGATATTAAAGAAAAAAGTTTTAAAACCACCGAAGATTTTAAAAAGATCCTCTGAAAATCCAAAACAAGTATATCCTATTGTGCCACGTAGGAGAGAGAGAGGGGGGAAAACCCTGGCCCTGGCGCATTTTAGCCTCCACTCCAGCTTGCCCTTCTTCGTCATCAAAAACTCCAACTCCCTTGTCCTCGCCACGGAAACTATGCTTTCCCAGCACACACGGAGGGCAGCAGGGTAATTTCAGTATCACTGGACAAATGTGGTGAAAATTAAACACAACAGACGATTTTCTTACCATGTAAGCTCTGAGGCTCCGAGGCGGACTCAATGAAGAGGGGGGAACTAAATCCCCAAAAATTGCAGGAAATCGAGAGGCAGATAAGGTAATAATGTGCTTGGTTTACCTCGTAGAGAATAGGGGTTCTTAAAAAATTTGAAAGTAAGAAGAATAATTCATTTCTAAAGGTAATCTAGACATTTCCACTTTACACACCAAACCATGAAAAAAGGGTGTTTAGACACCCGGTATTGGTCAAACTAGTTAGTGATCGGGTGGGTACCTGATAATTTCCACGATTTCGAAATCTTTACCACGATGGCATCGGTTAATTGTAAGAAGTCAACGAAAGCTGTTGTCCGTTGTTGGCATTTACATATACAAACGGCCCTCAAGTAATCAACAAGTTAATAAGTAGTTGTTACTGAACAAGATGGCAGTTAGCAGGAGAAACATCTGAAGTGTGAAATTTAGATGCATCAAGCGGAGGCGGCTTCCTGGCCTTGGTCGCTTGCTCGAAGGCATAAGCAACCTCGATCAGCTTTGGTTCTGTGCCTTTCAAACCCCCGAAACAGATCCCGAAAGGCATTCCTGTCGTGGTGTACCCTGCGGGGATTGTGATCACAGGGTAACCTCCTTTTGCCATGATCGTTGCAGCATCTGAGCCGTGAGTCACCATTACGTCCAAATCGTGCTCTTTTATTAATCTTTCAAATCCTTCTTCTGAAAGCTTATCCAGAAACTTGACAATCTCAATCTCATCCTTCCTGATCCCGCTGGTCATCTCAGCTGCAACTAAGAGTTCTTGACCGTAACTATCGATGTGTTCCTGTGATCCAGAAGGACTACGATTTGATATAAGGTTGATAAGAAAACATGGAACAAAAGATTAACTAGTTGCTAAACTGCGACAACCAACTATCGACTTATCAAATATCACATATTCAGAGATCACTTACCAGTCCTGAATTGTTTCCATTGAAGGCAATAATGTCTGCCAGTGACCTCACTGGAGACTTGACAAGTTCTTCAAGGTAGTTGTTCATAGTGATCTTGAACTCTGCAACAAGGAGCGTTAGCTCTCCATTTTGGGATGGATCTAGGATGACATCAAGATTTGTTATTTCAAGATCATCGATGACGATTGCACCTCCTTTCCTAAAAAATTCCAAGCACATTTCATTATGAATGCAACATTACTAAAACCTCTAACTGAGCCAAGATCCATCACTTATTAGTAGATTTTTCAGGGTCCGCAATCAATCCATAAACGATCTCTACACAGGTCAGACTCGATCGAATCGGATACAATTACTCTTTCTTTATCATCAACGGTTCACTGCTCACGTTCCATGAACCTATGTCCATCAATGTGTTTCATGTGGTCAACATAACAGAATAAATACCTTAAGACTTCCAAGTGGTGGTTGAAGACAGATATAGCAGTTGAATCATTTACAGAGTCCAAAAATGGGGCCCTTACTATGCCAATTCTCTTCCCTTGGAGTCCATCTGCTTTAAGGAATTGCGTGTAACCACCATCTGGTATAAATTTAGCTGCTTCCAAAGTTGCCTTGTAGTCTCTTGGATCAAACCCAACAATTGCATCAAGTACATACACCGCATCAGCCACTGTCCTGCTCATCGGCCTGTAATATGTTCAACAAATGAGAGGCTTGGTAATGAAAGAGCACTTCCATTTAACAAATCATGTTACATCCCATTGTGCTAGATTACCCTATCGTGTCTTGACGAGGCGAAACGGGGATGACCCCAGCTCGGCTGGTTAGTCCAACTGTCGGTTTGATTGCTACCACCGAGTTGTGATCGGCCGGACAGATCATGGAACTATCAGTTTCAGTTCCCAGTGACACTGCTGCCATGTTTGCAGCTACTGATATGGCTGAACCAGTGCTTGACCCACCTGGATTTTCCCCTTGTTGATACGGATTCTGCAATAAATCGAGCATATCAAAAAGTAAACAGACTCAAATCTAGATTACTGACACATTTCATCTTAAAACAGACAGTAACATATAATTTCTATATGCTCCAAGGTTCTCTATGTTAGAATCTCCATATCCAACCCAAAACCTTAAGACAATGGATCAGTGGATTTTCCACACATACAAACTCGCCCACCACAATGGCAACTAGCTATGTCAGATTTTCAACACGACTCCTCAAACAAGACCATTTCACAGGCTTTGACTTCGTCTATGTGTGAGAAATAGGTATCGTGGAAACACAACAATTGACGAGGGATCAATTCGTTCTGATACCATGTTAGACACTACATAGGACGAATTGGCGAACAATGCCTGTTCCTATTACCAATAAGAGTTACCCGAATAGGCAAACAATACTTGATTAGCCACAAGCGTCGCTACAAAGTACGAATCTCACATCATGTATGAGCGATCAATGAGCCTAAAAGAGACCCGACATGCCAATAACACAGTATCTAACCAAGGCTTGGCCGGATCGAGCGCACCAGCCATCAGGAATCCGAGACGACCGCAAGTGGTACATTTCGCTCTGACTAGCCTTCCCCAAGATAACAGCACCAGCCTCCCTCAGCTTCTCCACGACAAACGCATCACGCGCCACCTCGGATCCCAGGAGCGCGTAGGACCCGCACGTGGTGTTCATCTTGTCCTTGGTCCCGAAACTGTCCTTGAGGAGTACCGGGATCCCGTGCAACAACCCCCTGCCGCCTCCTCCGTTGACCTTCCTGTCCACGTCAGCCCTATCGGCTTGGCCAAGCGCGTCGGGGTTGACCTCTATGACGCTCCGGAGGACGGGGTTGAGGGCTTCGATCCGGTCGAGGTAGAAGGATACCAGCTGGCGCGAGGTCAGCTTCTC
>SOPF01027537.1:0-56982 GCA_012979155.1 Hypericum perforatum
TTTTTAAAAATACCCTAACGACAAAAAACCCTCCTATATATGAATATATTCGTTTCTGGTGGACATACACTAATATAATGGAGGATTTCCCTTATATTTATCTTGGTATTTGGTGTTTCCAACATTCTAAAAAGGAATAAAGTTTGCAATACTTCCATAATTGTATAATATTAGTCCTATTTGAAATAAATAGTCGCGAAGCCAACTCAAAAGCGTATGGAGCATTTATCTCGCATTCTTTTGTTTTTGAGATAATTTTCTTCAAAGAAAATTAATAAATTTCTGTAAATTATGAAAGAATTCTGAAAAATATTATTATAATAAAAATTTTAAACAGGTGAAAAAGCAAAGTAGGGTTATTTAACTACTAAACTGCCTATATATGCATGCATTTTTTTGTCCGTGTGTTAGCATATATATAGATACAAAATTTGTGCATGTACACAAACACCTAATTTGCAAAAAAATTTAAATACCGAATTTAGAAATAATGGTACACGCTAACAGAAAAAAAAATCAAGAGTACCCAATGTTGTTACAACCCTGAGGTTGCAATAATCTTTCTGTCACAAAAAAATTCATTGAATTTTATTGTTTCATATTTTTTATAAGATCAACGGCAAACTTGACGAGAGAACTCGACACTCATATGTATTCCAAAAAATAATGAAATTTCATTTTGTCAATAAATATCTCTAAAATTAGATGGCGGGATTTCCTTTTCTGGGCCAATTCGAGGCCCCTACAAGCCGAACATCAGCCCGAAACTCATTCTCCTTCGAGCGAGGATTCTTTAAACGACCCCACCCATAATAGGGTCTGAACTCCAGGCGAGTCGGTCCGATCGATGCAATTGTTGGTCGGACAAGATTTTTTTCTTAGAGTTTTTTTGTGATGTTTTGAAATATATGTAGTTAAATAATTTATATAATAAACTAATAATAGCACAATAGGTAAAAAATAATATATAAACATATCAATTTTTATAAAATGGACCAAATAAAGTATCCAAACAAACAGGTAGTCTCGAATCAAAAATAAAATCATAAATTAGTGAATATTTTTCGATCAAACCGTCTAATCTGAGCAGATTTTCTGAGCAAACTATTCGTTCCATAAGGTCAGCATTTTTTTAAATAAAAATAGAACATTATTAGTGCCGATTTGTAGTTCGACTGGTCGGACTGCTGGTCTGACCGCATTTTTTAAATCCCTACTTCGAGCACCTAAAGAGATGAATTTTGAGTGGCCTCATTTGTGATCAATTGAAGTTTATAAGAATTTTTTATTTAAGAATTTTCAAATTTTGAGTTATTTGCAACGCAAATTTCAAATTTATAAGTAATTGGTACATTGAATGTGTGAATTGTTAAGAATTTAATAACTAGGGAATAATACGCGCAAAAACATAAACAAAGATAATGTGATTCGATAGAATACAAGAAGAAATAATAACTTTTATTGATTGATACAAATCATAAAGTCATATACAACCCTATTTAAGATGTTTTCATACAATAAAAAATAATTTGAGGTATAAAAAATATATCTAAATAGAATATTAGGAGTATAAAACAAGATTCGAAAAACAAAAAAAACTCAGTCGTGGGAGCTTAGCGTTCCTTAGCCCCACGAATCAGCCATGTATCTATTAATTCCACCTTGAACCATAGATAACCGTCATTAGTATAACTATCTCAACTTTTTCATCTCCTTTCGTACAATCACTTGGAGCTCAGCCCCAAGCTCGAGCTTCTAAGCTTGCTTAACATTCCCTCTATCCTCTATTGAACACCAACATGCAAGTTCACCTGTAGAAGAAACCTTGTGACTAATAGACACATCATCTATTATCCAATTATACCCATGTTTACCTCGAATTGTTTCTCTATTAGACTTCTGGCCTCAAACAAATGTTACTTTCCATAGCATATAATGTGCAACATTTTGTTTCACCTAACAGAACCCTTAACATACTTTGAACTCCATTACTCGACCTTGAGTGAAATACCAAATTTGCTTGTGGTGTCACCAACTATCACGACCCAAAACCAGGCCGCTGACATGATGCTGGGTCATGCTCACCTACCAAGAGCCATAACCCAATCAGCCTCAAACATACACACAAATCATACTACGGAAATGTAATCATTGCAGAAGCGTAAATTCATAATTATATATACATATTACAAGTATTCCCATACATAATACTAATATTCATACATAAGGTCCTACGAATGTGTATAATAGAGCGATACGACCTAGATTACAAATAGGGAAATACTATCTAGAGATTTCAAGAAACTTGGGATGAAGATGTCGTGTTCAAAACGTACGCACAAACAATCACTCTCCAGACATCAACCAACCCATAATTCTCATCACCTGAGGAGGGAGGGGGTAAGTACTTTGAAGTACTTAGTAGAAAGATATTAAAAGTAGGGTAAATTACCCTAAAGTCCCTGACTTATGGCCATTTTTGTAATATGGTCTCTGGATAATTTGAATTAGATATAAGATCCTTATTTTTTTAAATTAATATTGGTCTTGGATCCCTAAAATAACTGAGGATGATGTCAGCAACTATTTTTATCACTAAAATGACTATAATTCCCTTACATAAAAAAAATACCTTCTTTAACCTTTAAACACTTCTCCGATCAACAACGTACCAAGATGAACCCCAGAAATCAACATGAACACCAACACCCAAGTATACAACGAACCAATTACAAAACTATTACCTAATCGTCATCCTAAGTATACAACAAAAAACAAGACAAAACACCATTACAAAACCATTGCTTAACACCAACACCCATTACCAAACTCCATTAAAAAACCCAAAAGAACCTTTAACTTCAACCAAGCAAAATTATTTTTAATTACCGACTATACTTCACCGACAACAAGAGATTTTTAATTAACCAAAGTCGTTTCCTTATCCAGATCTCGTCAAGATCGTAAAGGCAAGGGGATGTCGTTCTCTTCTAAAATAGAGGAGAACGGCCTCGTCATGGGTCATTCCATTGTACCTTCCCCCTCTGCCATCGACAGAGGCACTTTTCCAGCACAATCTCGGCGGCCACAGGACCCAGACTCATCGTGAACCCATTCCATATACCATGAAAATCAATCTCTTCTCTTAAACCTAAGGCGGAGCAAGGGACTGAAGGTCGAGGCAGTGGTGGAGACCCCTTCCTTCTCCCTCAAGGCTGGCCTCGCCTAGATGCTCTATGACGGTGCCGTCTTTGAGGTCAATTCCTCGATCCAGGCCAAGATCGTCGAGGATGCCAATGCCACTTGAAGGTGATCGCTCGTTGACATGGAGTAAGGAGTTTGGGTGGCAAAAGCACGACCAAAAGTAGAAGTCTGCAAAGGAGCAGTGGCCATACATTTGTAGTGGTCGCTAGAGAAAAGGAGCAGAAAATAGAGAACCTTTAGCCCACCCGAGCACTACATTTGTAACGGCCACTGCAGGGTATGTAGCGACCACTACATTAGCAATTTTGAACAGTTAGATTTGCGTAACTTTATCACTTACGTTACAACGAAATCTTTTACAGGTACTTTTTGGTGCATGCCAAGGACTCGTAGTGCAGGACCCGACTTTGACCCTAATACTATGTTACAAGTTGATATCAGAGCAATCAAATGGGCACGTTAGAGGGATAGAAAGATGCAAGACAACGCGATAGACCCAAATCAACAAGGTGCAGGACAACATGCCCTTGTCCCACAACGTCAACGTAGATCCAATTTGGAGTCATCTATCCTAATATGGGAAAAGCGTGATGATGATGATGAACAACCAGAAGATTCTCCCGATTTCCATATTCCTTTTGGAGCAGTTTAACTACTACAATCATCTGCAACATTCACTGATAGTCCACGAGATAATCCTTGAGCTCACTTGAATCGATTTGAGGATGTCAGCAAGATTATGAGATTCCAAGGAGTCACCCCAAAAGCTATTAAACTCTGTTTGTTTCCATTTTTCTTGAGAGACGAGGCCCGTGATGGTACGACAACCTAGAGGGCGAAGTGTTAGCTAGTTGGCCAGCCATGACTCAAGCCTTTCTCCACAAGTATTTTTCAATGGCCAAATCAGCACAACTCCTCCAAGACATTAATACATTCCGTTAACGAGAAGGAGAAAATGTCTATAATGCCTAGAAGTGATTCTGCTCTTTGTAGAAGGCTTTTCCACAACATGGTGTCACTCAAGAAAATTTGATGAAGATTTTCTACAGCGGAGTTGACGATGTATCTCGTGCACATATCAATGCTTCATCTAATAGAGTGTTCATGAGCAAGTTGGCTGAGGAAGCAGCTCAGCTACTAGAAGAAATGGCAGAAGTTAATGGCATGTGGAACAACGAGTATAATAGATTGGTGCTGAAGGACTCTAACAAAGGATTGTAAACCGTGGATCTGATGAATAAGCTTGAAGGCAAGATGGAAACTCTGACGAAAGAAGTTTGATGACTTGCTCACAAGCAAGGGCAAGGTAGCTGCGATCCAGGAGAATTGTCAGCTATGCAACGAGACACACCCTATTGTTGACTACCCATTGATGTAAGAACTATAAGCTATTGCTGATAAACAACCCCCTGGCTTCGGATACTCACGTCCATAAAATGTTCAACCAAACTTCTCCTGGTTTGGACAACAAGCTAGCAATTTTGGCGCTCAACTAGAATTCAGGAAACTATACCTAAGCAATGAAGTCAGAAATATGGGGAAAAAGATTGATCAGCTCGTAGGAGACCAGAGTAGTATATATGCAAAGATCAACTAGATGGTGGGAGCAGTTCAACAATCCATCCAGTAGTAGATACATAATGTACAATGCATGGATCGCTGTGAATCTCACCAAGAAGAATTAGAAACATTCATGAAAGGGCAAGCCACCCACTTAAAAAAGATGGAGATAGAACTAGGTAACCTTGCTTCCTCAAGTGCTCGAAGGCCTATCGGGACTCTACCTAGCAATATAGAGAATAATCTGAAAGGGGATGTTAAAGCTATAACACTCAGAAGTGGGAAGGAGATTGAGGGTGTTATTAGTGTCCCCAAACCTATTGAGGTAAAGGAGCCATAAGTGAAGCATCAACAAGCCAGGACAAGGAAAAGCCATATGTACCCCCACCGTCGTATGTACCACCACCGCCATTTCCTCAAAGGTTGAAGAAGAAGCTAGCTGTGGATGAAAAATTCTTGAGCTTTCTTGATAAAATTAAGGGGATTTAGATCAGCGTACCTTTTCTTGAATTGCTCGTTCATATGCCGTTGTATGCCAAATTTCTCAAGGAGGCTATCACAAAGAAGAAGACGTGGAATAATGGAGAGACAGTTGCCTTGACAGCAAATTGTAGCTCTCTCATTTCCAAAAGCATACCAGCCAAACTCAAGGACCCCAGAAGCTTCACCATTCCATGCCATATCGAGGAGGTGGAGTTCACAAAATGTTTGTGTGATCTTAGGGCAAGCATCAATTTGATGCCACTTACTATTTTTCGACAACTCAGAATTGGAGACCTCAAACTTACAGAGATGCGGTTGCAATTGGCAGACCAGATAGTCAAGTGACCACATGGGATTGCAGAGGATGTTCTTGTAAAGTTTGAGCAATTTTATGTTCTAGCTGACTTTGTGGTCTTGGATTTTGATCCTGATAAGAATTGTCCTCTTCTCCTTGGGCGACCATTCCTCAACACCAGCAGAGCATTGATCGATATAAATGGAGGAAAATTGACTCTCTGTATTGGGGACGAAATGGTGGAATACTAGATGGCAAAAGCGCTGAATCATCCAGATGACGTAAGCTGCATGCGTGTTGATTTTGAAATAGAGAACATCCCTAAAATGGAGGAGTATGAACATAGCATTGTTGCGGCAATGGAAGAAAACCACAAGGAAGAAAAGGAGCTCGACAAAGATGGTGACCCTAAAGAAGCCAAGATGGAGTTGGAACTCAGTCGCGAGGCAACCACACCACCATCAATCGTGCGACCCCTTCATTAGAGTTGAAGGAGTTGCTGTCTTATTTACGATATGCATTCCTGTGTGAAGGAGGTAAGCTTCCATTATAATTTCTAACAAACTCACTCTTTCGTAGGAAGAACAGATCTTATCGTTAGTCAACAAGCATGTCAAGGCTATGGGGTGGCAAATTTTCGATATCCAAGGGATTAACGCGGATATTGTGATGCATCGCATCAATATAAAAGAAGGTGCATGACCCAAGGCTGATTGACAATGATAGTTGAACCCGAATATGAAAGAAGTTGTCAAGAAAGAGGTAATTAAACTTTTTGATGCTGGAATTATTTATCCAATTTCAGATAGTGAATAGGTCAGTCCAGTGCAATGCGTCCTCAAAAAGGAAGGTATGAAAGTCCAGACTAACGAGGATGGCAAAGTGATTTTGACATGGACAATCACGGGTTGGCGAGTTTGTATTGACTATCGGAAGCTCAATGCAGCCACCAGGAAAGATCATTTTCCTCTTCCATTTATTGACCAGATGCTTGAGCGCATAGCGAGACATGAATACTACTATTTTCTTAATAGATACTCCGGCTACAATCAAGTACTCATCTATCCCGGTGATCAAGATAAGACTACATTTACTTGTCCATTTGGTACTTTTGCCTACAGGAGAATGCCATTTGGATTATGTAATTCCCCAGCTACTTTCCAACGATGTATGATGGCCATTTTTTGGGGGATGAATGAAGAAATCATGGAAGTATTTATGGATGATTTCTCAGTATTTGGTGATTTCTTTGACATTTGTCTTCACAACTTGGATAAAGCACTTCAGAGGTGCAAAGAGAAACGACTTGTGTTGAATTGGGAAAATGCCACTTTATGGTTGAAGAAGGTACTGTGTTGGGACATAAGATTTCAAAAGTCGGCATTGAAGTGGATCATGCTAAGACAGAAGCTATCGAGAGGATGCTCCCACAAACTATGGTTAAAGGAATCTGTGCATTCCTTGGACATGCTGGGTTTTATCACCGTTTCATCAAAGATTTCTCTATCATTGCTAAACCATTGACTAATATTTTGAATAAGGATACTCCTTTTGTGTTTGATGATCTATGTTTGCATGCTTTTCAAAAACTCAAGCAAGCTTTAGTCACTACCCCGATTATTACATTACCAACATGGGACCTTCCATTTGAGCTAATGTGTGATGCTAGCAATGATGCTTTAGGATGTGTCCTTGGACAAAGGAAGGAAGGATGACTCCATTTCATTTACTATGCTAGCAGAGTTCTAGCCGGTGCACAACTAAATTACACCACCACGGAAAAAGAACTCCTAGCTGTAGTCTATGCTTGTGACAAGTTCCGACCTTATTTGCTGGGCTCCAAAGTCATCGTCTACACAGATCATGCCTCCCTTTGATACTTGTTTGCCAAGCAAGATGCTAAACCTCGACTAATTCATTGGGTGTTACTTTTGTAGGAGTTTGATTTGGAGATCAAGGACAAGAAAGGCATGAAGAATGTTGTCGATGATCATTTGTCACGTATGGAAAATAGCGTTGGGATTGAGACAGAAGGACATATCCTTGAGCATTTTCTAGATGAAGCACTCTTTTATGTGCAAGCCACTCAACCTCCTTAGTATGCAGACATTGCTAACTACTTGGTAAGCAACATGATATCGGACGATTTAACTTATGCCAAGAAGAAAAAGTTTTTCAGTGATATCCAATTTTACACCTAGGATGAACCCTTCCTATTCCGCCGTTGTGTCAATGGTCTTCTGCGACGATACATTCCAGACGAAGAAATTTCAGCTGTACTTCATGATTATCACAACTCTCTATACACTGGACATTTTGGTACATCAAGGACATCTGCTTGAGTTCTTGAGTGTGGATTCTACTGGCCCACAATATTTAAGGATGCTCGGGAGTATGTAGCCCAATGTGACCATTGTCAACGAATGGGGAATATTTCCCGTCGAGATGAGCTACCTCAATTCGGCATCCTAGAAGTTGAGTTGTTTGATGTCTGGGGAATCGACTTTATGGGCCCTTTTCCATCATCCAAGGGAAACAAGTATATTCTAGTTAGAGTAGAGTACATGTCAAAATGGGTAGAAGCAATGGCAACTACCACTAACGATGCACGAGTGGTACTCCGTTTTCTGAAAAAACTCTTCACTCGCTTCAGAGTGTCTCATGCGATTATTAGTGATGGAGGTTTTCACTCCTGCAACCAACTATTTACTACACTCCTTAAGCTTTATGGTGTTACCCATAGAGTTACCACTCCATACCACCTGCAGACAAGTGGCCAGGTTGAAGTCTCTAATAGAGAGTTGAAGAGAATACTAGAGAAGACAACTACCTGCAAGGACTGGTCAGTTAAACTCAATGATGCACTTTAGGCATACCGAACTGCATTTGAGACTCCCATTGGAATGACACCATATCGTTTAGTGTATGGAAAAGCTTGTCACTTACCTGTTGAATTGGAGCACAGAGCTTATTGGGCAATCAAGGCACTGAATTATGACTATAAGCTCGTAAATGAACGTAGAGTTCTTCAACTCTATGAACTTGATAAACTCTGTTCTAGTGCTTTTAAGAGTGCTCGGACCTACAAGGAGATTACAAAGAAGCGACATGATACTCGAATTACTAACAAAGAATTTCATATTGGTCAACAAGTCTTTCTTTATAACTCTCGCTTAAAGTTGTTCCCCAAAAAATTGAAGTCTAGGTGGAGTGGACCATATGAAGTGATTCGCATCGTACCTCATGGTGCCATTAAACTTCGAACTAAGGAAGGACACACATTTACAGTCAATGGCCATCGGTGCAAAGTCTACCTCGGAAGTGATGCTCAATGCACTCGAGAAGTGCAAACATTGCTTCCCCCATCTTCACCTTGATACGAAGGGAGTAAAAGTCAAGCTAACGACTCTAAATTAGCATATGTTTATGTGTCATTCTTGGTGTTTTGTGTGATGTTATTTTCTTTCCCGTCTTTATATTTATATTTTATGTTGTAGGTTGGATTTCCCTTGTGAAAGGCCATCGCTACATCTGTGGTACTCGCTACAAAAATTGAGCCAAAAAGGAGAAGTTTTTCCAAGCGTAGTGGTTGCTATATTCGTAGTGGCCGCTACATGATGAAGACCAAGCAAAGCACTTGCCTTGGCCCACCCGGGCACCATGTTCGTAGTGACCGCTACGATTTTTCAAGGTGTAGTGACCACTACATATGTAGCGGTCGCTATAAATCATGAAATTAGGTCAAACACACCCCCAAATTTCCAGCAGCTAACTCCTCTTTCTCCAAAACTGCCGCCCCTCCCTTTCTCCTTCACTCTCCCTCTCTCTTTCATTCTTTCACTCTTTCTCTCCCTCTCGCCCCTTGCACTACCGCCAGCTGTGCCCAGCCTCGTTCCAACCACCCACACCACCGCCACTAACGATGTTGCCCAGACAAGCTGTGCCCAAGCGCCGTGAATCCAAGATGGATGCCTCTTCCTCGACCAGCAAATGGGCATGACACCATCCACTATTTCCTCTGTGCGAAGACCTTCGGAAAGGTATGGTGCCCCTTCCCCATCTATGATGAAGTGGAGGGGGCCAGGTACACTCATTACTCCTCTCATACTTCTTGGGTTTATTATATGATTAATTGGGATGATATGCATACGTTAGGCATTGACCGTGCTATTAGACGTTGCTTAAGCATATTGGGGTGGCTGCATTTTGTTGATAATAAGGTCACTACTCGTGACGATGTCTGCTTAGAGTTTTTCACAACTTTGAAGATAGCTGATAATAAGAAGTCTTTCAGTGCACGCATTTTTGGCCAATCAATTGAGGTTAATGAGGAACTTTTGGTTGATTTGATTGGTATTAAGAGTGGGAGAAGCCAAATTGTCTTTGATAGAATGGAGTCCCATATTATCACTGTTTGGCACAGTATAACTTTCCAGAATGGTATGCAGAACAGGAAGGGCGACCATGTCACGAACTAACCACCCACCGCCTGTATGAGTGGGCCTACTCACCCAAATTGCCAAACAACCCATCCCCAAATACCAGGTCATTCCTTGGGAAGATTGTAAGAGCATCAAGGAGCGTCTCCCCGCAGAGCACAATGCTCCAATCCCTGAGCATCAAGTCGAGATCAATGAGCTGGTGGCACGAGTAACTGACTTGGAGGTGATGGTCGATGAGATGGCTGCCACTAACCTTACCTATTGGAAGCATCAGGTCGCTCACAACGATCGCATGACACAACACTGGCAGCAGCTTCATAAAGAGAATGCTCAATGGGCTGCTGCTGAACAAGCTCGATGGGAATGGTTTCAGACCCACTTCCCTGGTGTTCCACCACTGCCTCCTCTGCCTTCCTCTGCATGACCAGGGAGCATTTTTTCCCTCTTTCTCTCTTTATGTTTTTCCTTGATTTTTTTTCTTCGTTTTGTTGTTTGGTGTTTGTCGTGTATTTTCCCCACATTGAGGACAATGTGTTCAATAAGTGTGGGGGTGTATGCATGTTCATGTCTTCTGTGTTGATCTTGCTGTGTCAATTTGTTTAAATTTTGTTATGATGTGTGTGATTGTGAATTTTCTTTCAAATTTTTGTCATTTTCTGTCTATTTTGGCATGTTTATGTTGAAATATGTTTGTGTTGAGTGAAGTGTTTATGTTTGTTGCAAATGATGAAAAAAGCCTACAAACTTGTGAACTTAGAGCACCAGCTAAATTCTGTTGTTAGGCATGAATCATAATGAATGTCTTGAGTAAGAGAATGTAAAAACGATACCCTTGCCTATTTAGGTCAATTTTTGCACTAAGTAGACCATGCTAGAGAGTTTGATGAGAGACCTTGTGAGAATATTTGAGCCGATAGATAGGACACCCGTCCTTGTTTATTCATGAGATGCATACATGATTCACGCGATGAAAGTGCTAGATAAGTACTTAGCATAGCTCGATAGGATAGAAAGTGTCGATGGCCATCTTTGTTGTGAGCCTAGAGCTTTAGAACCAAAAACGCTTACAATATCCTTTGATTAACCCGTCAAGCCTAAGCCTTTTCATTAAAAATACTATATGTAAGCTACTATGTAAATCATTGCCTACTTATCTTCCCACCTTTGACTATTCGTTCGAGGAAGCATTAGGGCCACATCTTTTGGGAAAATCATATAAGGGTTCATATAGTAGAATAGCTAGGGCGAGATAAACAACTGGGGTTTAAGGGTAGTTAAAGGCCAAGCAAAGAACTAACTTGCAAGCTCATCAAAAGAACAGAAATCTTTGTGCCAAAGTGAAAAAGATCGAAAGGAAAAGTGAAAGTGGAAAAGAAAAAGAGAAAGAAAAGGAAAGATCAAAAGGGAAAGAAATGGAAAGTGAAAAAAGGAAAGGATATTGAAAAAGAGCACAACGTTCAAAAGGCAAGCAAGTTAAGAAAAAAATTGGTTTCTAGGATTGGGAACGACGCGATGAGTGATTAGTTATAGGGTGAGAAGCTTAGACTAGACGAGAGTTAGTATATTTTTGTATAGCTCCTTAGATTGGGTGGTTTAGCCACTGCCCATATATATACTCACCTCTACCATTAGCCCCGTTACAACCCAATCAAAGTCCCTCTAGTGGCATACTCTGTCTTATCTTGAGTTTGGTTAAGTATGAATTCTAGCAATTTCAGACCCTTGATATGTATGCGAGAGATACATAGTTGACTACTTTATACATGTGAGCCTAAATGAATCCTACCCTCTAAGTGGTCGACTCTCTTGTATAGTTTGCGTAGTGTAAAAATTGGGTTAAAAAGCTAATGGTATTGAATCTACATGATCTTTGTTCTATCCATTTTGAATGTGACAAATGTCTATTTGAAAGAATGAAGCATGGTGTGAAGAGTTTGTAGTTTAATGGTACCACATTTGTGGTATTTCTGATGCCCTTTGCCTGGGGACAAGCAAAGGAGTAAGTGTGGGGGTGTGATATGCGTGTAAACGTACACACATTTGTCTTCGTTTTAAGAGTCTTTTGTATATAATTTGAGTAGTTAGGTTGTGTTATGTTATGATTTGTATGTCTTTTTAGTATTGTGTCAAGAGGAGAGGGCTTATTGGATTTTATGTGTTTTTGAAGGTGATCGCTCGTTGACATGGAGTAAGGAGTTTGGGTGGCAAAAGCACGACAAAAAGAAGAAGTCTGCAAAGGAGTAGTGGCCACTATATTTGTAGTGGTCGCTAGAGAAAAGGAGCAGAAATAGAGAACCTTCGGCCCACCTGAGCACTACATTTGTAGCGGCCACTGCAGGGTGTATAACGACCACTACATTTGTAGCTACATTTGTATCGGTCGCTATGCCGGTCAAAAATGCAGCCGTAATTTCAGACTTCTCCACCGAAAGTTCCAGCCCTTATCACCTTATCTTGAATGCTTTAGCCACCTCTTTATACCACTTTTCCAGCTGTTCTTGGAGTCTTCTAGCCACCATTGTTGAAGAAGTGAAAAGATTTGGTAGAGTGGGTGGTGAAGATAAAAAGATGAACTAGAATGTGGTTATATAAGGAGGCTAAAGACTTGATATGATGGATGCTTAGTTTTATGCTTAGTTTGTTAGCTACTTTGTGAGTGTGTAAAATACTTGGCTTTGAAAGTACTTTTGGGAGAAGAAAGAACATCATCATTGAGACTAAGCCTTCTTCTATATCTCTTTATCTTATTAATAATATGTTTTCATTATTCATTGCCTTGTGTTACATAATTATGTCTAGTGAGTAATTCCCCTTTGAGTATGATGCCTTAAATACGTAATTGATCGTGTGTATTGAGTTATGATTTGATCATCATATGAAATAGTTATTAATCGATAAGCATAATGCATAGACTTGCCTGATCACCTAAGCTATGCTCCAAATTAATAAGAGTGGACCGAAAGGTATTCGAGTTAGTGGAAGAGTCGATTAGCATATTCTTTGGGATTAATGAGCGAAAGCGTTAATTGCAAGAATAAACCCACGGGCACCTAAGTTGGTGGGTAACACATTCTTAGATATTTGAGAGGTGTCTTGATATCATAAGTATACCCATAGGAGGAATCGTCATAATCAAGGGTGATAGAAGTTTAGGTCCGGTCGATGAGCAAAAGCATTGATCGGTAACTTAGATCTTTGTTAATCTTGGTTTTGTCAACCTAATGAGCGAAAGCGTTAGGTAGACGCATAAGGAAACTCTAGGTACTAGTTGGATCTTTATAAAACCATAACTTTAAAATACATGGTCAATTCATTAAGGTATCATACTCAGTTTATTCCCATCGTTGTAACTTATCTTTTACATTCTCGTTTAGATTACATTCAGCTCATTTATGTGTATTTTTGTTACTTACAATAGCATCTGAAACTCCCATTTAAAATAATTGTTACTCTAGTTACACATCGATAATTGTTTAGATTTTGTACTCAATTCTCAGTTCAAAACCTTACTTATCCACTATACTATTTGTACGTGCGTAGAATCCTTTAGCAATTTTGTGTACGTCACCAATTCATCGAGGTCTAGGTGTAGAGGCCCTCGCCTCGGGGTGGAGTACATCACGAGAGCAAGGTGATGAATCTGAGACTGTATTGATGGTGGTGTAGAATATTGTTAGAGTTCGCAATGGTGTTCATTCCATTGTACCTTCCCCCTTCGTTGTACACGCTTTTTTTTATTGAAGTTTGAAGCTTTTGAAAATGTTCTATTTGATTAAAGATTTTGGTTCCATGAATGCTGTATATAGTTCACTCTATTTGGATTTTGATTACTTTGGTCTTCTAGGTTTGATTGGGTTTATTTCATCTTCTGGGTATCTTTGAATTGGAAAGAATTGTAATGGATCGGTGCTTAGTTTCAAAGTAGATCTCTTGTTGGATTGGTTCAGAGGAGCATAATCGATAGTGTTCTTAGATTTGTTTTTTTAGTTTTTTGTCCTTTTATTAGAGGGTATAATGGTCATTTTCATGACATTTTTTTTAAAAAAGAGTGCTGACATCATCGAGGGACCTATGATCAATATTTTATTATAGATTAGGGACTCTATATCTAATTCAAATTATCCAGGGACCCTACTACAAAAATGGTCATAGGTTAGGGACTTGAGGGTAATTTACCCTTAAAAGTAACCTATATTTAACTGACCAATCACACACATCACAATATACTCATGCATTGACCGAATGATGATAAATTAACAAGTAGTACATCACAAGTAATTCATCAAGTTCACATATCCAAAAACACAAACAAAGACAAAATGATTTATCACACAAATCGAACAAACTTCATATACATAGATAGACACCTTCCGACCTAAATCTGAGGTTGCGAATGCCATATAAATGGATGGACTGCAGATAGGTCTAGAATGTGTCACTCCCTATCATAGCACGAGGATACTATATCTTAAAGAACTATCATATCAAATTATTCCAATCAAACATATCATATCAAATCCAATGTATCCTTAAATTATGTGCACATACCGGTTGGTCACAGGTAGACCTCATCATCCACCACCTCATAAATCGACTCACAAATCAACTCACAAATATCATACTGACCAAGACTAGTTGGTCACATAAGCAAATTTATACCAAACGTCACACGTATCATAAACAGAATCATAATTTGCCAAATCTACAAACTTTCCAAGAATACATCAAAAGACTCTCATCAAGGGTTCAAATATAACAACACATCAAACTAAAGCATATACATCAAATCAACATATAAAGTTAGCTAATAGCAATTGCTCCAAAAGAGTTTTCATACTTTGCTTCACATCCCTCGATGTTCGGATTCCAAAATGCGATCAACTAATCAACAGAACAACACTCTATCAATCTTCAACCTCTCAAACATAAGAAAAATGAAAAATCAACACTAAAGTCCCTAATATCGGATTCTTACATAAAATATCCAAATATACTCATAGGTCCTCTAATCTCATTCACTAAGCTTGGTTCAACATCCATATTCCTCATATCATCAATTTATATCTCAAACTCCAATCATCTATATTCATAAAGTTGCTCAAAACCTTATATGAAAACTTCCTCTTCAACGTATTAACTAGATCTACACTTAATTCTAATAAACCATCATCAAGAAATCACTTACCAAACCACAAATCAAAGAAATCTTCCTTCCTTTTCTCCTTCTTCTTTTTCTTCTTCCACTTTTTCTCTCCTCAAATGCTAGATATTTAGTTGGAATAGTTTAGGATAGACTTTCTAAATAAGGAAAGTGGTTTATATAATTTCTACCAAGTAGGAGGGGCAAAATAGTCCAAAAAAAAGCTTCTTGAGCAGCCCACCCTAGCCTTCCCTGTAAACCTCCCCGTAGCATACGCTGGGTTCTCGATCCAAATTTCATAAAACTCAAATCAGCAGAGTTGTAGATTAGGTGTTACGGATCTATTCCTCTTAGTATTGCTCAATTCGGAGTTCGTATGAGAAAGTTATGCTTTTTTGTACCAAAAGTTGACGAACTAAGCCTAACATTCCTAAAACCGATCAAAACAAAACAAACAAAGATCAAGGGTCGGACCTAGCGACCATAACAAACACAATGCATAACACTAACAGCTTTCCATGCCCAATACTAAACCTATCTACCAGTTTTGGCGTACACTCCTTTAGAATATCATAGCTGGGCCTAGTTAACAAAGTTTCTCCGAGACAAACATGACTTCCTGTCATCTATGTCTCTACAAAACAACTATAGCATGCTATAGATGTCTCCTAAAATTCTAACTCTATTCAAACTATTCATGTCATGTTTTTGCTCCCTCGTACAAACCAGCCTCATATGGACTAATGATTGTGAGCCTACTTATAATTGTGCTCCTAATAACCAGTATGTATTTCTAGCATCTCTTTTATCCTTCATCATCACTACAACATCCTTCTCCACCTTGATTAAATTGCCTACAAATCTTATAGCCATACTCCTATAATCTAACACTCCTAATGAGATGAAATTTCTTTTCAACTCTGGAATATGCCTAAGCCCATACAACTTTACCATGACACCATTCATATCTTAATTCATATATCACCTATGTAGGTGATCTTACTAGCAAACTCATCACCCATAGTCATCATATCTGAATTAACAAACTTGTAGGTATTGAACCCCCCATCTTTTGAGCGTCATGTGAAAAGAGTAAGCACTATCCAAAATCTTAGAATCTGAATACTTTAGACCTTAAAAAGCATAAAGATGATCACCATTTGAAAAAGAGACCGTATTTATAGATATCAATCCTCCCTCGTGGTCTCAAGTTCTTCTCGGACAATCCTTATTCACATGCCTTTTTTCAGTTCTCGAAGCAATTTCTCTTGAGGCTCTTTGACCTTGATCCTAACGTGGATTCTCTTCCATTTTTTGGTCCTCGATTGCCATGGTTATCCCTCACAACCAACGCTTCTATTTTTTCATCACTGGTTTTTTTCCTTTGATGAAGTCTTGTGAAAGCATTTGTGATATCCTCCAACAGTATAAGATCCTTTCTTCAAGTTATCGACCAAATTGTCGTAGTTATCCGGTAAGGATAAAGAATCCAAGTACATCAATACTTTGTCTTTAGCAACACAAAATTCAAATTTACAAATAATCACGATAGTAAATGTCTGAATATCATAAACAAAGCAATGCATATAGCAGGCATTTGAAGAATTTTGACAAAACATACTCCTAAAAATTCTTATCCCCAACTTCTCATCGCCTTACAAGACAATGGACCCATCTTCAAAATTCTTAACTCCAATTAAGTACAGTAGGGAGTTGCAATGAGGCACAAATCATGCTTTCTCCCAACATTAGCTCCTGGAACTTCAGACATGTCTAGGAACTCAGGTTCCACACCATCAGGAAGCTCCCAGTCAAAATGGTAGAGCAAGTTGGCAAGCGCTAATTCAACGCCGGACATGCCGAACGTTATTCCAGGACATATTCTTCTTCCGGCACCAAAAGGGATCAACTCGACGTGGCTTCCCTTGTAATCGATGGAAGTCTCGAGGAACCTTTCGGGATGGAACTCTTCCGCATTTGTCCAGATTTCTGGGTCTCTTCCGATCGCCCATATGTTGATAAGTACTCTGGTCTTGGCGGGTATCTCATATCCATTAATGGTGACATTCTCTCGGGCTTCTCTTGGGAGTAGTAGGGGAAGAGGTGGATGGAGCCTAAGCGTCTCTTTGATGATTGCATCCATGTATTTGAGTTGACACAGACCTGCCTCGTCGATTTTAGATTTGTTTTTGAAGACCTGCCTCACTTCTTCTTGTACATTTTTCATAACTTGTGGGTGCTTCATGATTTCTGACATTGTCCATTGGAGAACTATTGCTCCTGTCTCGATACCACCAGTGAACACATCCTGATCAAAAAGATTTCTTATCATTTACACAGAGTATTGATCAAAAGGAAGGTGAAACATAAATCCTTATACACTCTACAAGTATACTATGTGAGTCACAATAACTGCGAAAAAGAATTTCTAAAATCTCACTCTTAAATACGCATATAAGACCGACAAACACAGGTTGCATATGTCGGAGAAATTAATGGGTCAAATCCATCTCAGAAACTCTTTTTTATCATGCTAATAATAAGGCAATCAAGCAAGTCATCTTATTGGTGAGCTCGGATTTATCCTATTAATACTATTTTGTGTTTACTTCAAAAAAAAAAAAAAAACAAGCAAGTCATCTTATTTACTTACTATGAGGGTTGCTTTGATACTTTCGGTTGGCAAGGAAACTTTTGAGTCGCTCTGATCTTGCATATCCAAAAGAGCACCAATTATACCGTTTCCGTCGTTCCTCCCTGCGTCTCTGGATGCTTTGTACTCACTAATAACCATGTCAAGAACATGTTCAATCTCTTGGTGCAATCTGTCTACTTTATCCTTCACTCCACTGATGCTGTGAAGCACTCCAACCGAAGGGAAGAAATCTGAAATATTGAAACCAGCAAAGATCTCAGATACCCGAGTAACTAGCGGGGTGAATGCGTCCACCCACTTGCACGAGTCCCCCAAGGCTGCTCTCGAAATTATGCTTGTTGTTAGGGTATGCAGCATCTTGCTCAGGTTCACCGGGGACGACCCATTTCTCGACAAGCCATTGATCGATCTCACGAGCGAGATTACCTCGGATTCCCTCACCGACTTGAACGAATCGACTTGTTTCGCGCTGGCCAAGTGAACTACAAAGATCTTCTTCAATTGTCTCCAGTACTCTCCATAAGGTGCAAAGGCTACATCTCTGCAGTTGTATAATATAACTGATGCAGCAATTGTGACCGGTCTGTCGGCCAACAATATGTCATTAGTCCTTACAACTTCCTCGGCTGCTTGTCTGGAAGACACAACCACATTGGAAACTTCTCCGAGTTTAAGGTACATGACAGGCCCATGTTTCTTGGCCAAATCCGCGAGACGACGATGAGGCAGCGCGCTCGTTAGCATCTGGTGCATGTTCCCAATGATGGGCAGTCTCCATGGCCCTGGAGGCAATTTTCTGTTTGAATACATTTTGTTGTTGTAAAGTTTTATGACAATGAACATGAAGGCGAGGAAAGCAATTACTAAGGCAACAGAGGAATTAGATGAGGTATTCCGATCCATGGTGGGAAATTCCTAAGAGATGTTTGACTGAAATATGACGAGTGACACAGAAATTATGTGTGTATTTCATTTGTGCGACTCGGAAGACTAAATAAATATGCACAGCTCATCTTACGAAATACAAATGTCTATTCCAAGTGGGAAGTGTAATAATTTGAGAGTCTATACTAAATAGGTTTTGAATGGTCAATTCCACTGCATCGTGTGTCCATTAAATTGCAAATGTTATTTAGTCCACCAAAAGGAAATACAGATGAGCTACAGGCCGTTCTAGCATTTATTTCGCTTCAGAAAAGACACGGAAGGGATTTGTCCGTAGTTACAACAAGTGGAAAATGTGGGTCTCTTTTCTTGATATCTAGTACTAATTACTTGGGAGTGGATACCATGGGGAATTTCTCCTTATCCCTATTTAAGGACAAGATTAATTTAGACAAATTACTAATTTACTAATTAGGTTGATTCTCTTTCCATTAAATGTCTGTAACCACCCACCTAATTACTTACCTAATTTCACGGCTCTCTTTAATTATCTTCTCTCTCCATTAAATATATATTTTAATGCAAAACCCTAATAGTAATTGTCATTAGTCGTAATACAAATTAATTTTCTCTGGTTTGGATAGTCGATTCACTGATTTGAATTGCTGGTTCACTGGTTTAGATTGATGGTTCACTATTTTAAATTGGTGGTTCATTGGTTTGAATTGTAAGTTCACTGATTTGAATTGCTGATTCACTGATTTAATTTGCTGCTTCACTGATCGTGAGAAGATGCGAGGGGAGGAAGGCGGAGGAACTTTGCTGATTTTATTTCTTTGTGAGTTTGGATTGTCGGTTCACTGGTTTTAATTACTAGTTCACTGGTTTGGATTGCTGGTTCACTGGTTTGAATTGCTGGTTCACTGGTTTAGATTGTTGATTCACTAGTTTGAATTGGTGGTTCACTGTTTTAGATTGCCGGTTCATTGGTTCGATTCGCTGGTTCAATGGTTTGTTTCACTAGTTCACTGGTACATTACTGGTTTACTGGTTTATTTTACTGGTTCACTGATTTGTTTTACTGGTTCACTGGTTTATTTTTAATACATTACTGGTTTGTTTTGCTGCTTCACTGGTTTATTTTACTGGTTCAAAGTCCAAGGCGAGAGAAGGAAGGTGGACGATTTTTTTTGAAACATGGGTTTAGGAGGAGAGAGAAGGAGAATTAATTAATAATTCACCTAAAAAGAAGGAAGCATTAACTACCGGAGTTTATTTTTTTTGGAAATTTGGGTTTAGGAGGAGAGAGAAAGGGAATTAAATACTTATTCACCTAAAAATATGGAATCATTAATTAGTGGATGTCAATTACTTTCGGTCAAAAGTCGAAAATGTCCTCGTCCATTAATAACCATCAGATCAGAATCTTTACAATTAGATTCTGATCTAGTGGCCTATATCGTAGTCCCTATTTAGGGATAACCCTCCTTAAGTCCCCATGGTATCCAAATACTAATTACTTGCACCGCTCGAATTCTATATGTCCTTATAAAAATGAAAAAAATCGTATCCTCTAAAATCCAAGAGATTTGGTCTCTATCACCATAAAAGAGAGATATTTGGAATCTTTTGTGGTAGCTAACTTTTTTGTTATTGTGACGTCAATATATTTTTTTTAGATTCTATTCTAATACCTATTCTATTACAATGCCATGGATTAAACCCTGGACTTACCAATCCCCTCTCCACCCTTATGTCGCTGGACCAAAAGTCACTCGGCTATAACGTCAATATTTACTTCCAAGTGCTCAACGCCGTTGCTTAGGATAAATTACTAGTAAATTCGAGGAATATAATTAAACGAACGATTTAATTTATGTATTGCAAAAATACAATTGTATTTGTAATTTGGTTAAATAGTATCAAGCTGACTCCAAGGCTATTGACCATCCCGGCCAGTACCTTGTGTCACGGAAGGAAACTTTCCCTCGCTAATTTGCCCGTACGGCCTTAAGCTTCTCTAAGCCTAAGTAAGCCTTACTCTCACAACTCTCCAAACTCTAGAGAGAGAACATACTCAAGTAACATTGAAGAGAGGGAAGCTTGAATAAACTTGTTGGTGATTACAAATGAAGGGGGCACCCCTATATATACAACTCTTACGGGTACTATTCTAACTACCATAATAAATGCAGCCTACCGTATTAAATACTGCCAACTCAATAAATGCTACCTACCCTATTAAATGCCACCTCCTTCATTAATTAGGGAGACCACTAAAGTCAACATATTACAACTCATAAATGTTGGAAGCTTATTCACGTATTCCTAGAAAGTTCTTATGGGTGTTAACCCCATTTTTGATATGTCGCCCCTTATGGGCCTGATTGGGCCTTGTAAAGTTAGCCTGTGACAATTCTCCCCTACCTAATCTCACGACACCCTCGTCGTGACTTCACTTCGGTTTCACATGCGCTCGCAAGTCTTCATATCTCGACACATGGACTTCTTTGCGAAGTGGATAAGGCATCCTATCTTGTATCCAAAAACAAGGAGCGAATGCTTTCCACTCATCTTGTATGCACATCGATGCTAATTCGGCCTTGCGGCTAAGCGTATCGGCCACCACATTTGCCTTGCCCGGCTTATACTCCATGACAAAGTCGAACTCGGCAAGAAAGCATTACCCCCTAGCTTATTTGGGTATAAGCTTCTTCTGCGTCAGAAAGTAGCTAGTAGCAATATTGTCCGTCTTCATCATGAATCTCGGACCTAGCAAGTAGTGCCTCCAAGTTCATAGGTCGTGCACAACTGCTATCATCTCTCCTGCACGGTGTATCGACGCTCAGTGTCGTTGAGCTTCCTGCTCTCAAAGGTGATTAAATGACTATCCTGCATCAAAATGCCACCGATTGCAAAGTTGGATGCATCTGTATGCACCTCATATGCCTTCTGATGGTAGGGGAGGGCGAGCACTGGTTCCTTCGTGATCGCCTCCTTGAGTCCCTCGAATGCCCTCTAACACTCCTCGCTCTACTTCCAACCATGATCCTTCTTCAAGAGATCCATCAAGGGAGTTCTGATCGCTGAGTACCCCTTGATAAATCTCTGATAATAGTTGGCCAGCCCCAAGAATGAGCGAAGTTTGAGAACTCTCTTCAGTGGCTCCCATGCTCAAATTGCCTCAATCTTCTCCGGATCCATCCGAATTTGGCCACACCCCACAATATGTCCTAAAAATGGCACCTCCTCTTGCGCGAAGGCAAACTTCTCCCTCTTCACGTAGTACTCGTTCTTCCATAATGCCCAAAAAACTTGTCGTAGGTACTCGACGTGCTCCTTTATCATCTTGCTATAGACCACAATATCATTCAAATATACTACGACAAACTTGTCGAGAAAAGGCCTTAACACTTTGTTCATCTCGGTACAAAATATGGCTAGAGCATTAGTTAAACTGAAAGGCATAACCATGAACTTATACGACCCATACCTCGTGACACATGCCATTTTCTCTTCATCTCCTTTGGCAATGTGTATCTGGTAGTATCCGGATCTCAAATCCAACTTGGTGAACCACCTCGTGTCACCAAGCTGATCGAATAAATCTACAATGAGAGGGATGGGGTACTTGTTCTTCACTATCAACTTGTTAAATGCCCGGTAATTGATACACATCCGCAGCAAACCATCCTACTTCTTCTGGAATAATACCATTGCACTATGCGGGGATTTTGATGGATGAATAAACCCCGACTCTAATAACTCCTCGAGTTGTTTCCGCAACTCATCTAACTCTGGAGGGGTCATACAATAAGGCGTACCTACCGGTGGTCTCGCCTCCTCCATGAGCTCGATCTTATAGTCCACCTCTTGTTTTGGTGGGAGCTTCCTTGGTAGCTCCGTGGGCATCACATTTTTGAACTCCTCTAGAAATCCCGCAACCATCTCTGGAACATTACTTGGCTCTTTCTTCTCATCAAAGAGTCACACGTTAGCCAAGTAGGTCAGCTTGTCCTTTTGCAATCCCTTCTTGACTTGCATTATCGAGAGAGCCTTTGAAGATGCCTTTCCCTCTCTCGCAATCGGCACCAAGCAAGTCTTCTCTCCCTCTACAATCACCATCGAATTACTAAAGGGAATGGGAAAAGCTCGAACCTTGTCCATAAATTCGATGCCAAGGATAACTGGGAAGTCGTCCATCATGACCACTGAGAAATCGACTCCTTCTTGCCAATCACCGAGTCGCACTATCACATTTCTCGCTGTACCAAAGATTGGAATTGGGCTCGCATTCACCGTCTTGAATGAACCATTCTCCTTCTCAAACTTTACTCCTAATCATGCCACTTCTTTGACTTCTAGGAAGTTGTGGGAAGCACTAGTGTCGAGAAGAGCTTTGGTCTCCTGGGCGTTGATACGCACCGTGACATACATACACCCTTTCCTCTCCATTTTTGGCATCTCTATCTTGGCGTTGATGGTGCTTATGAGCCTTAATGCTCCCACTCTTACCTCCTCCTCGTGTGCTTCATCCTCTTCGAGCATCGCGTTGAGCTTGGCCTTCTTCGGACACTCACTCACCCTGTGAGGTCCATCACAAATAAAGCATCCACGAGGCTTCTCTTTCTGGTAGCGCCCTTTATTGCACTTGTACTTATCTCCTCTCGTAATGAGAGTTGTTACGATCTCCCTTCCTCTCATAGTAAGAGTTGGTGCGATACTCTTTCTCCTTGCTTGGCGATTTGGTGCACTCTCCCCCACCTTTTCCCTTGTCCTCCTTCCCCACCTTTTTGGGAGATTCGGACCTTTGAAACTCGATTAGGGATTTGGCAACTGCTATTGCCATACAGACATCCTGCACCCCACGTCACTACAACTCTAACTTTGTCCATGGTTGTAAACCATCAACAAAAGCAAAGAGTGACTCTTTCTTGTTGATGTCAGGGATCTCCAACAAAAGCTCTTGGAACTCCTTCACATACTCATGCACACTCCCCTTGTGTGCAAGTCTTTGAAGATGTGCATGCGCCTCGTGCTTTATGTTCTCCAGATAGAACTGTTTCTTGATCTCCTTCTTGAAGTTAGCCCACTTCTCCATTACGCACGCCCCCTCTCTATCTCGCCTTCCTTCCTTTGTCACCATAGCATGGCAAGATCAGCCAGATAGTTGGACGCAGTCTGTATCTTCTCCTCCTCCTTCGTAATGGATGCGTTCTTGAAGTAACGCTCGAGCACCCAAAGGAAGTTCTCGAGGTCCTTCACATTCCTCAAGCCTTTGAAATAACTCAGCCTTGGGATATCTCCAATCCCTCTTGAAGGTGCTGCTCCACTACTTGCGACTGCTTTCACATAAAGATCCACCTGATCTTTGATGGTCGATAATATCTCTCGTAGATTGTCAACTTGTGCTTGAAAGTTGGTTGAGCTGGCCTCGAGCTTCATCTACATTTGGCCTTCTAGATGGTAGAGATGGCCTTGCATCCTCTCTTCGAGATGAGCATCTCCTTGCTCAAACTCGTAGATGCGTTACGCCAAGTCCTCTAACTTGGACTCGCCTCCTCCACCGCTAAGCTCAATCTTTCAAATGCACTCTCCTTCAAGCCAACATCATCTCGCGTTGCTGACTTGTCGCAACGAGCACCCTTCTTCGATGGTTGCTTCTCTTGCGGCCTTGAAATGTAGTCGACAACTTCGCTCCCTGAAGCCATCGTAACTGCTCTGATGCCAACTATCATGGACGGAAACTTTCCCTCGCTAGTTTGCCCATGCAGCCTTAAGCTTCTCTAAGCCTAAGTAAGCCTTGCTCTCACAACTCTCCAAACTCTAGAGAGAGAACTAACTCAAATAGCTTTGAAGAGAGGGAAACTTGAATAAACTTGTTGGTGATTACAAATGAAGGGGGCACCACTATATATACAACTCCTACGGGTACTATTCTAACTACCGTAATAAATGCAACCTACCGTATTAAATGCTGCCAACCTAATAAATGCTACCTACCTATTAAATGCCACCTCCCTCATTAATTAGGGCGGCAACTAAAGTCAACATACTACAACTTATAAATGCTGGAAGCTTCTTCACGTCGTCCTAGAAAACTCTTCCGGGTGTTAACTCCATCTTCGATATGTCGCCCCTTACATGCCTGATTGGGCCTTGTAGAGTTAGCCCGTGATACCTGTGTCTTCCAACGCAACGAAGTTCAATGATCCTGACGGCAACAACGTTGGTGTCGACCTCAACAACGTCAAATACGCCAAGACCTAGAACTCCTCCTTTGGCGGGGTTCAACGCTGTCTCATTAAAACACTATTACGATTAAAATTCTACCACGGCGAAACTTCGTGAAAAAAAAAACGTAATAGGAAAGAAACCATAGTGAAAATCGTAACTGGAAAAAATTGCCAAGACCAACATGCATTTTATGGCAAAGATGCTGGACTATTATTTGGTCCCAACGAAGAAATAAAGAATGGCTAACAATGAGCCAATTTCTAAAGAAAAGCAATTTTATTTTTATTTCCATCGTAAAAGAGAATGAATAATGTATAATTATCATTATCAGGTTTTAAAAAAAGTAAAACGTTGGACTTAACTTGTACCTTGTCATTAAAAACATGTTGATGTAAAGTTATAATGATATTGACACATAATTATCTTTTTAGCTCTACAAATTCTACCATTTTGAAAAGGAATTCCATTCTTGAAGTTTGGAGGAAACTGGATTCCATTTCTTATACCAAATTAGTTCTGAACAGCCACCGTAACTTAAACTTGGGAAATGGAATCCAATTTGCAGTTTTTAAGATTTCCAAACAAGCTGTAATGTTTGGTGAGAAAAGACGATAGCTTGAATTCAATATAATTCAAAATAAAAATCTTATCCTTTGGAATAAATCATGAGATATTCTGGAGGGATGGTGAATCCTTATGAACTCTAGATATACCTATTCCTAAAGGAAAAAAATCTATTTCTATTTCCATGGTGAAAAAAATGAAATCAATTTCCCATTATAGTTATCATGTTTAGAACATAAAGTAAAACTTTGGAATTGGTTTATATTTCTTTTCATTAAAAAATGTTGATATAAAGTTACAATAGACAGTTACTCACAATTTCTCTTTTTAGCTCTTCTAATCTTACCACAAAAATGATCCCCTATTCCTTACGTTTGAATGGATTCCACTTCCTATACATGCCACCGTTTCACACATGCCACCGTTTCCATTTTGAATTGGTACCACACATGTCACCGTTTCCATTTTCTCAAGGTTTCCAAACAAGATTAATGTTTGGTAAGAAATAACACCGAAGATATAGCTTGTATTCAAGATATTTCAAAGTAAAAAACTTATTTATTAACTCCAAGTTTGCCTTTAGAAATCCCCTCCCGAAAACCAGATATACCAAACATCAGCCCAAGTTCAAGAACCAAAAGAGGTGAATTCTGAGAGACATCACTTGTAATCAACCGAAGTTTTGCAATAACTTATGAGCAAGAAATCTCGAGGAAAAGCAATAGAGTGAGAATATTTACATTATTCACTGGATATCTAAATATCATTTTCATGTAAAAGAAAAAATCGAATACTTAGATTCTATATATACACACAGGAAGTCTAATATTGTTTAATAGCACACCACCTCATTTCCATACATAAAAATGCATATAGTATGAAATTGAAGAATTTCGACTGAACATACTCCTAAAAATTCTTTTCTTTAAACTTCTTATTCGCCATAGATCCACACGGCAGAGAGAGATCCATACACAATCGGTTGCATCCGTTCCAATTAAGGCTGGTATGGAATTGCAATTAGGCACAAATCATGCTTTCTCCCAACAACAACTCCGGGAACTTCAGACATGTCTAGGAACTCAGGTTCCATACCATCAGGAAGTTTCCAATCAAAATGGTAGAGCAAGTTGGCAAGCGCTAACTCAACGGTTGACATGGCAAACGTTGTTCCGGGACATATTTTTCTTCCGGCGCCAAAAGGAATGAACTCAGTGTGGCTGCCTTTGTAATCAAAGGAAGTCTCAAGGAACCTTTCAGGATAAAACTTTTCTGCATCTGTCCAGATATCTCGGTCTCTTCCGATCGCCCATACGTTGATAAGAACTCTGGTTTTGGCGGGTATCTCGTATCCATTAATGGTGACTCTCTCTCGAGCTTCTCTTGGGAGTAGTAGAGGAAAAGGTGGATGAAGCCTTAGAGTCTCTTTTATAACTGTATCCATGTATTTCAGCTGACGCAGACTTGCCTCGTCGATATTGGATTTGTTTCTGAAAACTTGCCTCACTTCTTCTTGTACATTTTTCATTACTTGTGGGTGCTTCATGATTTCTGACATTGTCCATTGGAGAAGTGTTGCTCCTGTCTCGATGCCCCCGGCGAACGCATCCTGATCAAACAACAGTTTTATGATATACAATAGATCAAAAGGGAGGCCAGGAAAAACCACGGGTGAAGAAGAGACGAATATGTAAGTTAAAACGTTACAAATGCTCAGTTATACTTAATAAACCAACAATGTATCGGAGAAACTATTGGGCCCGAGCTCAAGGCTCAATTGGATCTGATACCCTACAAGATTTTTTTTTCTCTGTTTGTGAAGTCAAAATTCTACCAATCTCAACAACTCAAATTTCAGCAACAAGGCAATCAAGCAAGTCATAGAAATTACTTACTATGAGAACCCCCTTGATACTTTCTGTTGGTAAGGAATCTTCTGGGTTGCCCTGATCTTGCATATCCAAAAGAACACCAAGTAGATCGTTTGCATTGCCCTTTTCGGATTTTCTCGAAGCTTTGTAGTCACTAATAACCTTGTCAAGCAGATTGTCAGTCTCTTGGTGCAATCTAACTACTTTATCCTTCACTCCGCTGATGCTGTGAAGCATTCCAACCGAAGGGAAGAAATCTCCAATATTGAAACCGGAAAAGATCTCAGATATCCGAGCAACTAACGGGATGAATGCGTCCACCCGCTTGCACTTGTCCCCAAAGGCCGCCCTCGAAATTATACTTGCTGTTAGATTATGGAGCATCTTGCTCAGGTTCACCGGGGAGCTGCTGTTCGACGAACCACCAATTTCTCTCACGAGCATGGTCACCTCTGCTTCCCTCACTGACTTGAACGATTCGACCTGTTTCGCGCTAGTCAAGTGAAGTACAAAGATCTTCTTCAGTTGTCTCCAATACTCCCCATAAGGTGCAAAGACTATGTCTCCGGAGTTGTACAAGATGATCGATGCTGCAATATTAACCGGTCTGTCGGCTAACAACACGTCATTAGTCCTCACTACTTCCTCGGCTGCTTGCCTGGAAGACACAACCACATTCGAAACTTCTCCGAGTTTAAGGTACATGACAGGCCCATGTTTCTTGGCCAAATCCGCCAGGCAACGATGAGGCAGCGAGCTCGTAAGCATCTGGTGCATGTTACCTATGATGGGCAGTCTCCACGGTCCTTGTTGTTGTTGTAGCTTTTTTTGGCCATGAACATGAAGGATATGAAAGCAATTATTAAGGCAATGGAGGAGCCAGATGAGATACTCGGACCCATGGTCTGAAATTTCGGATCGAAATCAAGTTTTTTTTTTGTTAAATGGCAGAATATAAAGTTGGGTTGGAGGAATGATGTTTATTGTGCGCCTGAAACGCTATATTATATATATAATATATATTCCTTGTAATTTAGAAAATATCTTTTCTTAGGAAATGGTTGGCGGTGAGTCTACACTAACTACGTGCCCCACCATGTGGCCATTTATATTTCATGATTTTCAAGTTTTTGATTCATATATTTTCAGTGCTATTGTGGTGCTCTTTTCTTGTTAGGATAATTGCCTCTGAATTCTTCCTAGGCAAGGGGCGGCCTGATTCGAACATTGTTATTTAATTTGGTCCGGTTGATGTAGTTTTCTTCACGGTCGCGAGTTTTAAAGAATTCACTTTTGCAATATGATAGTCTCAACACTGGGAGATTTAACACTTGTTTTATTCTACTATAATATGTCTGAGATATAAGTTGAAAAGTTTAACCAATTAAACTTAGTAAATTGATTAAGTATGTTAATTTACATTTATAATAATAAATTCATTGTAATTCAAAAAAATGGACATATTATTTAGTCCACCGAAGAAGAAGATTTTTTATGAAACGGTAGAGAATTTATTTCGACATTAATCAAGATACATATGATAATGGGGGACTCTTTTCTTGATATCCAGTTCAATAATACTCGCACCGCTCAAATTCTAATTGTCCTTACCAAATTGGAAAAAATCTTATCCTCTAAAGTCCAAGAGATTTGTACTCTTATCACCCAAAAAAAAGAGAAATATGTGGACTCTTGTGTGGTGGCCAACTTTTTTGTTCTTGCAACGCCAATATTTACTTTCAAGTGCATCACGCAATTGTTTAGAATAAATTACTCGTAGATTTAAAAATTATAATTAAACAATTGATTTAATTGATGTATTTAAAAAGGGTAAATTATCTTCAGGCCCATGAGTTTTGTACGTTTTTTAGTAGACCTCTGTATAATTTGAATTAGATATAGGACCCCTGCTTTTAAATGAAATATTGTTATTAGGTCTCTGGTCACCGGAACAGGGGATTTCTTCCGGCGAGGGCACTGTTCCTGATCCTCCCAGGCGAGAGGGATCTGCTCTTATCCTAAAGTTTTCTGCTGTTTTTCTAAACGACAGGTCGTCTGTCTGGACGACCTAGCGTATGCCAAAAATTCCTGGCATGCGCCAGGTTTTATGTTTTCGAAGAGTTGGAGTATGCCAACTCTTCTGGCATGAGAGTTTTTGCCTCGGATGGTCAAAGTTGGCGTACGCCACCTATGTCTGGCGTGCGCCAACACAGCAATTTTCTAGCAGAGTTGCACACATGAGTAAGTAAGGGAAAATCGTCCCACAAGGACCGAGTTTAAAGCTTCAACTTGGTTTTGTAACTTGTCTAAGATCAATTTATGAAATGGTTTGATGGAAATACTCGTTCTAAGTCGAATTACTAATCTAACAAATTATGAACTTAGTTACTTGAAGGTTTGGTTTTCTAACAGATTTTTTTAACAACTTATATTGCACAAATGAGCAAAGTGAACTTAAAACCACAATAATCGTCGAATTTAGAAGGTTTACTAAGTACATAATATGGTCCTAGTGTTTCGAAATCAACCAAACTACACTCTCGTGCTAGAAAGACCTAAATTGCTTCTTTACCATGCTTAGAATGATAAGATGTTCTCTCGACCCCAAAAACTAACTAAGCACCGCAAAGAACCAACTATATGCATCACTTTAAGGATAATAAATCACTGAGTAAGAGTATTAGCAACTCGAACCAGCAACTTATCTAACTAACCTTTCCATTTAAACTATCTCCTCTCGATTTCAAGTTTAAACTAACTTCTAACCTTGGTCATCAAGCAAATTTAGCATGCCATTAGGTTCGTTAGTTTGACATGTTTATCATGTTTTTAACCCTCTAAACCATGACTAAGTAGTGGCTTTAAGCCACCAAACTCAAAGATCAACTACTCACACATGCTTGCAAAGAACAATATACTCATAAACATCAACATACTTAGCATTAAATTAAGAGTTGAAGTGAAGAAAAGCTTTACAAGATTGGAACCAGCTTTCTTCCTCAAGTTCTTCACTGAGAGATGCCCGAAATCGTGCTGGTCAATCACTCTCTCACACTCTTGTGTCTCTTCTCCACTGATGCAATTACTTAACATAAAACAAAAGTCAAAAGTCAAAACAGTAATAAACTAACTTAATATCCTAACAACTATTCACCTCTACATCATAATGGTCTGCCATGGTCACTAGAAGGCCAAGAAATCCTGAGTGCATGGCCCCCTCCATTATTTTCCACTCAAAGAGGCAAGTGGCAGCTCTGTCACTGTCTGGTCTGGCGTACGCCAACTGTGCCTGGCGTATGCCAGTCCTTCAGATGCTTGGTCGTTCGCGTGTGGTCATTCTTGCTCGTGGTCGTTTGCTCCTAGTATAGTCCTGGTGTGCGCCAACTTCCTCTAGCATGTGCCAGGTCCTCAGCTTTGCTCTTCTCGCCTTTGCATCTTTCCTCTCAACCATGCATCCACTCGTCTAGCTCAATCGTCATCCATTTCCTCGAATTAGCTCCTAAAACCATAAAACATATTGAGAAACAAAATACACAACTAAAACATGAAATAAACAAAACTACGCCAAAGATAACTAAAACTCAAATAAAACAACCTAAAGTACTAAAAACGGACTCTAAAATGGACACAAGTAATGAGTGTTTTAAGCACTCATCACTCCCCCACACTTGAATCTTTGCTTGTCCCCAAGCAAAACTCAAATGCGGATACAAAATAAACAAAAATCACAAACACACACACAAACACAAAATGAGGTAAAGACTTGGCAAGACTCGATCAAAACTTGACTTCCCTCAAAAACATCAACTTATATTAAATCTCATCATAAACCTAGTTAGTTCATCAATTTCAAAGCACAAAATACTACAAACTAATAGGCACCTCGACACTCTATCGTTTAAGAAAATGTTGACTCTATGTAAAAGACACTAGAAGGTTAAACTCTCAAGGATAGTAAAGTGTATCACTCATATAATGTGTATGGTCAACTTCCTATTACTCGCATATTGGTCAATATCTCAAAGCATCTTACATCCTACTAAGTGCTATCTAAAAGTCACAATGGTTATTAATGATCGAAGGGCTTTTTCATCGGGTTGTAATGGGGCTGAAGGTCAGAGTGAGGTAAAAATATATGGAAAGTGGCTAAACCACCCAATTCGAGGACTCAATACATGAACTAAGCAGTTCTCGCCTAATCTAAAACATCCTCACCAAGTATAATAAGCGTACATTCCCCAATATCCCAATATACTAAGACCTAGAAGCTCAAGTTTTGCCTAAACTTATGCTTATTCAACTTTTCTTTCTTTTTCTTTTCTTTTCTTTTTCTTTTCTTTTTCACTTCTCTTTTCTTTTCTTTTTCTTTTCTTTTTCACTTTATAACTCATGCACGTGTCTAGACAAAACATGGCTTCTCAATATGGTCATAAACTATAAAGACCCCAAAATATATCCCAAGTCAGTTTCAGATACCGACTACTCATAATACAAATATTCCAAATAAGTACAAACTATAAGTCCTCGAATCGAATGATCAAAGGTAGGAAAGATGGTGGATAATAGGCTCAAAGTTGGCTTCCTCATCTAAGATCAATAAAAAGGCTCGGCTCAAATGGTTTAACGCAAACGGTAGTAAAGGATTTTGGCTCTAAGGCTCTAGGCTCAAATATCAAAGAATGTCCTGTCATCTCACTAACTTCCACGCAACCTAGACCACGATAAGTACTAGTAGGATGCTTCAATTAATTAACACAAGTATGCACCTCATGAAAAATAGAGACTGGTGTCTCTTCCTCGACTCAAATCCTCACAAGGTACACTCAAAAACCCTCTAATCTAGTCTACATAGTGAAACTACTTGCCTAAACAACAGAGTGTGAGGTTTCTACCAATTCCCAGGCTTTGTGCTCGAATTAAATCCCTAACTAAGGATTTGATAAAATTCTAACACAAGTTGAAAATTTTAGAGGGGGTCAAATTTATGAAAAATTCATGCCAAGTCTAAACCTACACGTCCTAGACACTCTAAACGTCCTAAGAAGAAAGATTCTTTCCTGGAAGGAACCCTCTCCCACACTTGAATGACACATTGTCCTCAAGGTGTCTAATACACGCAATCAAAAACACAAATATCACACAAAAACAAAAACACAAATATGCAAGAAATCAAAAACAAAGATAAGCAAACAAACATACTTAACAAAAATCTAATACATAAAAGGGCAAATCAATAAAGTAAAACAAAAATAAAAAGAATAAGGAAGTAGGAGCTCCCTGTCAATCCCGTGATGGCGACTGTGGTGAAGAGGAAAATCCACTACTAAATTTCTCAGCCCACTATCGCATCCATGCTGTGTGTGCCCTTTGCTCGGCTCTAAAGGTGTGCTGCTCCTCCATCTCAGCTCTTTGCTGCACCTCCATGCGAGCAGTCGCTGATGTCAAATGCTGAAGCTGGACACCATATCCCTGAAACTGGTCGCCGTAGCCCTGCAGCTGTAACTGCATTGCAGCAAATTGGTCATGAAGATCTACCTGCGGGCGTGGAGACTGATGGCTGGGTCCAGCCTTGTCATGATGCTCTTCTTCCTCCTACTCCTGCTCTTGAGGGTCAGGCGCTTGCGCCGGCGGTGGAAGGCCTAATCTGGTAAGTGTAGCTAGGACCGCCTGGTGCTCCTCCCACAGCTTGTACCGCACTATCTCCTCGCCATCTCTTGTCATCGTCTTCTTGATCAGCTTGCTGTAGTTGAGCTTGTCGATGTCAAGATCCACCAGCTCTATATACGACCCTGTATACTCAGAAAATCTCGTAGGAAAACGGTGACGTACAATGCGAGAAATGATATGACCTAGTTATAGATGCCAAGGTTCCCTATTGCTAATTGAACATGCAAAGTAGTCAACCACCATAGCATAAGTGCTAAACCTAACATCGTGGTGGAGGTAGTTGATGGCATATAGTTGAGATCGGAACACTTTAGACTCTTCCCATTGACCACAGAAGGTCAGAGTCATAAAGCGATGGAGGATACCTAAGTATGATTCTCTAATCAGTGCATTAGGCGCCCTCCCTGACTCGTATCGAGTGAAACCAGTAATCTCATGCCATGCCTAATGGGCTAACCTAGTTGGGTGAAAATCTAAAGCTCCACCACCACTTGTAAGTTCAAACAAGTCAATAAATTCATCTTCATCCATCTCAAGATCAGTGTCAAATACACATGCAGTAAATGAACGCCTATTTGCCTGAACCTGTAGAGTGTAGTAGAACTCCATCGCTAACTCATGTCTAGCCAAAATTGTTCTATCCTTAAAGTACCCCCACCCCATCTTATCAAAAGCCTCATCCAACTCATCAGCTACCCCTAAAATTCTCATCTCATTCCAATTAATCTTAAAATGACTAACAGTAGTGAGTTGAGAAAATCTTTGGTACCTCTCTCCCTCCCAATCATTAAAGATTGCGAAGGGAGCGTTGTAGCGGTGGCGGATGTCTCTGGGTCAATCTGATGAAGAATCTGACTCTGATAGTGTAGGAATCCACGCACGCTTCCCTGTATTCCTCCTGATGATCCGGCTTGATCCTTCAGTTCCTGACATTGTTGATTCATGTTTTCGGACTGTTGGTAATGCGGGCAAAGTCTCCGGGATGCTTGGGCAAGAGTAGATCTAGGTTTCAGAATTGAGAATTCTTGTGGATGGTGAATTGTGAGTAAAAATTGGCCAATGCCGAATATATAGTTTCCCATTCTAACCTACCTAGCGTACGCGAGACATACCTAGCATATGCCAGGTTTTCCATTTTCCACTTCTGGTGCACGCCACCATTTTCTGGCATGCGCCAGGTCTTCCTGTCGGGCATAATTGGCGTGCACCAATCACATCCGTCGTACGCCAGTCAGTGAATTTTTTGTGAAAATAGCTTTTGCCATTTACATTCTACCTATGCCAACTAATTACAAACACTTAAACTAACAAATTGATAACAACACCCAAATATACATCTAAACTAATTTTTTTTTGTTTTTCTTTAATTTTTAATTTTTTTGGCTTTTATGTACGCTGCGTTCCTGGAAAGCTTGAAAACTAGACGCCCCATTCTGATGAGTCATTCCTTTGACAGATTGTCAATTATCGTGACCTTATCGGCACGAAGCCTAACAAGGTCACGATGTATTAGCACAGTTGCTTGATTGGCGTATAGTACTATCTCTGATGCAATCACCGTCAAAGGTGTAACTTCGATATCCGTCGCTCACACAGCTCCTCAATCGCGTACTAAGACGAACTTCCTGGTCTCGCAACCCTTTCAGCACGAAGCTTAACGGGGTCTTGATGAAACAAGACAGTTCTCTCAGTTTGCAAAATTGTAGTATGTTTGCTGCAAATACTGTCGTGCTCCAACTTCCCACAATTGTGACAAAACCCAAATCTCGCCATCCTTCGTCTGTACGCACACTTCGATGTTCCTCTTGAATGTTTCTCCAAATTCTCTCTGCATCTCTCGAGTCTCAACGTTTCTTTTACTTGTTTTAGAATGACGAGACAAATGTCTATTTGGATTTTCTTTGAGATTAGTAATCTAAGCAACAATATATACTTAACACAAAACATCTTGTTCTTTATCCTCTAACAGGTAAAAGAGAAACACTTTTCTTACTGATCCATCTCTTGTTATTTCAAGAGACACACCTAACAATCGGAGTACCATGATGTACTAGTTCTTTTCCTTACGACTCTCCTGGCATTACGCCTAGTGGAGCCACCATTTAATTCCACGGTTCTCACTTTCGGCAAGGGGTGACTAGCATGTCGTAAGTTACAACGCTCGATTCTCAAAGTTTCTTTTGCCTTACGGAGAATAACTAAGCAAATTTCTAGTGGAAGCTTATTTTTCACTAGGAAACTTACTAGTAATATGTACTTCGAGCAAAATATTTCTTCCTCTCTTGTAATTCTGCACGTAAAAGAAAATAATATAGTCCATATTAGCAAAACAATAGAAATAAATAAGAATAAAATTAAAAATGAACCTAATAAACCTAAACATGCTAATTTAGAGTCGTCAGCTTGACTACTTTCGTGCTTATGCATTATTCAACATATTAACCAATTGCACTTCTGCAATTTGGTTAATGATGTCTCCTCCCAGGTAGATTTTGCATCTTTGACCATTAACTCTGAATACCTCCCCCTTGGCACTTTGTAAATCAAGTGTCCCAAAAGGGAACACTTTCATAATTGTGTAAGGTCCGCTCCATTTAGATTTGAGCTTCCCAGGGAAGAGTTTAAATCTAGAGTTAAAAAGAAGAACATGTTGACCCTCTTTAAAATTTTTGCTAATAATATGGGCATCATGTCTTTGTTTTGTCTTTTCCTTGTAGAGTCTTGAGCTTTCGAATGCAAGATCTAGAATTTCTTCCAATTCATAGAGTTGGAGAATTCTTCGTTCTCGTACCTTTTTGTAATCGTAATTAAGGGTCTTGATGGCCCAGAACGCACGATGCTCAAGTTCCACAGGAAGATGGCATGTCTTGCCATAAACTATCCTGTAAGGCGACATTCCTATTAGAGTTCTAAATGCTGTTCGATATGCCCATACGGCATCATCGAGCTTATTCGACCAATTTTTTCTCACCGATCCAACCATTTTTTCCAAAATCTTTTTGAGCTCTCGATTCGAAAGCTCCACATGTCCGCTTGTTTGGGGATGATAAGGTGTTGCCACCTTATGAGTTACCCCATATCTTTTAAGTAAGACTTCGAATGGTTTATTGCAGAAATGTGATCCACCATCACTGATTATTGCTCGTGGTACTCCAAATCTCAAGAAGAGTTTTTTAAGAAATAGGATAACAACTCTAGCATTATTTGTAGGTGACGCCAAAGCTTCTACCCACTTTGAAACGTAATCAATTCTAACCAAGATGTATTTGTTGCCATTCGATGTGGGAAAAGGTCCCATAAAGTCCAACCCCCACACATCAAAGAGTTCAACCTTTAAAATACGAGATAATGGTATCTCATTTCTTTTGGATATGTTATCCGTTCTCTGGCAGCGATCCCATTGTTTCACATAGGTACGTGCATCTCTAAATATGAAAGGCCAATAGAATCCACACTCAAATACCCTTGCTGCAGTCCTTGTTGCTCCATAATAACCTGAATAAGTAGTGTTGTGACATTGCTCTAAAATATTAGCTATTTCCCACTCAGCAATGCACCGTCGAAGCACCCCATCATTACATCTCTTAAAGAGATATGGATCATCCCAAACAAACAATTTAGCATCCCTTAGGAATTTCTTCCTTTGAGGATAACTTAGGCCTGCTGGAATAATTTTTCCGACTAAAAAGTTGGCAAAATCTGCATACCAGGGAGCTTCCACTCTACTTATTGTCATCAGAGTTTCATCAGGAAACTCTTCCTGTATCTTATCATTTTTCTCCATCCCGTCGCTTTTCTCTAACCGAGAGAGATGATCTGCGATAACGTTTTTAGCTCCTTTCTTATCCTTTATTAATAAATCAAATTCCTGAAATAACAAAATCCAGTGCATCAAGCGAGGTTTAGCATCTTGCTTTGAGAATAAATACTTCAAAGTAGCATGGTCAGTATAGACTATAACTTTTGAACCTAGCAAGTATGCTCTAAATTTGTCACAAGCGTAGACGACCGCAAGTAACTCTTTTTCTGTGGTTGTATAATTGAGTTGTGCTCCTGCCAATACTCTACTAGAATAGTAGATGACATGTAACTTTCCTTCTTTCTTCTGTCCAAGAACACAACCTAAAGCTAAGTCACTTGCGTCACATATTAGCTCAAATGGAAGTTTCCAATTTGGCGATGAGATAACCGGAGTTGTTACTAAAGCTCTCTTTAAGGCATCAAATGCCTTCCGACAATGCTCATCAAAATTGAAGGACACGTCCTTTACTAACAAGTTTGTAAGAGGCTTAGCAATTAGAGAGAAGTTCTTGATAAATCTTCTATAAAAGCCCGCATGACCCAGAAAGGCTCTAATTCCCTTAACTGTGGTTGGTGCAATCATCTTCTCTATCACGTCCGTCTTAGCTCTATCCACTTCCATTCCAACTTTAGAAATCTTGTGCCCAAAAACTATTCCTTCGTCTACCATAAAATGGCACTTTTCCCAGTTGAGTACAAGATTCTTTTCCTCACATCTTTCCAGTACCTTATCAAGATTTTCTAGACAATGATCAAATGAGTTTCCAAATACCGAGAAGTCATCCATAAAAATTTCCATAATCTTCTCGTTCATCTCCCAAAAGATGGACTTTATACAACATTGGAATGTTGCAGTTGCACAACTTAATTCAAAAGACATTCTGCGATAAGCAAAAATACCAAAGGGACATGTGAAAGATGTCTTCTCCTGATCTCTGGGGTATATCGCTATTTGGTTGTACCCTGAGTACCCATCCAAAAAGCATTAGTAAGAATAACCTGCTATTCTTTCTAACATTTGATCAATGAATAGCAAAGGGAAATGATCCTTTCGTGTGGTGTTATTCAATTTCCTGTAGTCAACACACACCCTCCAACCGGTCACAGTACGTGTTGGAATGAGTTCCCCCTCATCATTGATTACTACTATCATTCCTCCTTTCTTGGAGACACAATGGATTGGACTAACCCATTCACTATCCGAAATTGGATAGATAATTCCGGCTTCTAGAAGCTTGATCACCTCCTTCTTCACAACCTCCTTCATGTTTGGATTAAGTCGCCTTTGTCAGTCTACCCTCGGCTTTGCTCCATCCTCCATGTGAATATGGTGCATCACAATTTCTGGGCTTATCCTCTTGATGTCGGAGATTTGCCAAGCGATTGCCTTAATCCATTTGTTCACAATTGCGAGCACTTTATCCTCTTCATCCTTGGAGAGCTTATTTGAGACTATAATTGGCAATCTCCCTCCATCTATTAGGAACGCATACCTTAGATGTGGTGGTAGCTCTTTCAATTCTAAGGATGGAGCTTTCACAATTGATGGTAGAGTTCGATATTTCAAATGAATCTCTAATTCCTCAAGTAGACTTTTCATATCGACTTCTTCTTTCACTTCTTCTACAATTTCCTCCTCTTCTTTGTGTTGTCCTTTTTCCTCTATTCCCGAAATATTTTCCTTACTGCACTCAAGAATACATTCATCAACAACATCAATTTTCATGCACATCCCTTCATTAAGAGGATGCCGTATCACACTTGTCATGTTAAACTCTACTTTCTCCTCTCCAATTCTGAGAACCAATTTTCCATGATGCACATCTACCAATGCATATGCTGTGTTGAGGAAGGGTCTGCCAAAAATTAGTGGACAATTCTTGTCCTCAGAAAAATCCAGAATCACAAAGTCAACTGGAAAGATGAACTTGTCAATCTTAACCAGGACATCCTCAACCACACTAAATGGTTTCTTTATTGTTTGGTCTGCCAACTAGAGTAGCATAGAAGTTGGCTTAACTTCACACAACCCTAGTTTATGGAATGTCAATAAAAGCATCAAGTTGATACTTGAACCTAGATCACATAAACATTTTTGAAACTCAGTGTCACCAATAAAACTAGGAATCGTAAAACTCCCAGGATCTTGAAGCTTAGTAGGAAGGTTTGTTGAAATTAGAGAACTACAATCTACTGTAAGGGTGACTGTCTCTTTATCTTCCCACTTTCTCTTCTTCGTCACGAGTTCCTTAAGAAACTTGGCATAGTGTGGAACTTGATCTAGCATCTCAAAGAAAGAGACACTAATCTGTACATCCTTTATTTTCTCCATAAAGCGGAGAAACTTCTCATCCATTCCCGACTTTCTCTTTACCCTCTGAGGATAAGGTAGAATGAGAATCATTGGTGGTGGTGATACGTAAACTTCTTCTTCCTCTGCCACTTTTTCTTCTGAAGTTTTCTCTTGCGGCACTTCTTCAATTTTCTCTTCCTCTACATCTTCAACCTTATCTTGGCTAGAGTCCACTACTTTACTTTCCTTAGCCTTCTCATTGACTGTTTGAGAAGCTAATTGTTTACCGCTTCTTAAAGTGATAGCATTAACGTGACCTCGAAGATTTTCTTCGGTAGAACTGGGGAGTGATCCTGAAGCTCTTAGGGCATTTGCCTTTGCAATTTCCCCAAATTGTATTTCTATGTTGCGCATGGTAGTTGACTGCCCCCTAAGGTATTGTTCCAAATTATTTTGCCTTGCTTCTTGACTTGCCAAGGCTTTCATTATTTCGCTTTGGTTAGTGGATGATTCTCCAGTTTGCTGGATGAATTTCTCTACCTTGTCAAATCTTTCCTCTAGGGCCCCTATTCTTTCTCCTAAAAATTCACGTGGTTGAAAACCAGGTGGTGGTCCTTGTTGTGGTGCTCGTAATGGTAGTCCTTTATCAGGGACAATTGCCATACTATCTTCATTGCTTCTGTCTTTCCATGAGAAGTTAGGATGATTCCTCCATCCAGGATTATATGTTGAGGAATATGGATTATTCCCCATTCGGTTTCCTCCTTGTCCTTGACCAATAACAAAATTGACTGGCTCAGTTTGTTGGTTCATCATGGCACATTGACTAATTTCATGGCCAATGTTACCATAAGCTTCACAATTTTGTTGAATAGCGACAGCATTAACTTTGTTTACAGTCAAGTCTCGCAACTGCTTTGCCATTAAATCTAACTGAGCTTGAAATGATGAGAAAGCATCAAGTTCAATCATTCCTCTCTTCTCGCTTCGCTCAGTTAGTTCCCTCATCTCTCTCATTGGTTACTTTCTTCTTTCATTTGCGACAATCCTGTTTGTTGCTACCAATTCTTCCAGAATATGGAAGGCTTCATCTCTTTCCTTCCTCAGAAAATTCCCATTGGAGGCAGCATCAATAGTTCCCATTGTTGTAGGTAAAAGGCTGAAATAAAAAGTTTTGAGCAAAGATTCCTTTGTTAAACCATGATGAGGGCAACTCCTTTGTAACTCCTTAAATCTTTCCCAAGTTTCACTCAAAGAATCACCTTCAAATTGTTCAAAGTTAGTGATCTCTTTGACGAGCTTGCTTGTCTTTGAATATGGGAAATATTTATCCAGAAAAACATTGGCAACTTCCTCCCAAGTGGTTATTGGAGAATCTTTTAGTTGCTTGTACCATAGTTTAGCCTTGTCCCTAAGCGTGTATGGAAACATTCGTATCTTAACAGTATCATCAGATACTCCATGATACTTGAAGTTATCAACTAATTCCATGAAGTTTCCAAGATGGTCATTTGCGTCATCATTAGGTAGTCCATAAAACTGACTCGATGCTTGAAGCATATGAATCACTGTTGACTTGATTTCGAAGTGATTAGCTTCAATAGCTAGCTACTGGATTCCAGTTTTTGCTCCTTCATAAGTCGGTCTTCCATGGTTCATTAAAGATCTTCTAGGAGCTTGAACTTCAGCTCCTTGTCCTTCTTGTCTTTGATCCATCCTTGATTTATCTCTTTTTGCTTTGCGCAATGACCTATCTAATCGAGTAATGTCTTCTTCAAATTCTAACGGAGAATTTTTTATTGACCTGGTTAAGGGCATGCACGTAACTTTTCTCGCAAGTAACTTGTGTTGCAAGTAATGCTAAACATTAACTCTGAAATTTTTTTGTTGTTTTTTTAATTAATTATTTTATATATTATAATTATAATATATAAAAGTTTTCCTAACCCAAGTTCGTTCACCAAATCAAGTATTTAAAACTCAATCCCCGGCAACGGTGCTAATTTGTTCCTGATCCTCCTGGGCGAGAGGGGTCTGCTTTTATCATAAAGTTTTCTGCTGTTTTTCTAAATGACAGGTCGTCTGTCTGGACGACCTGGCGTACTCCAAAAATTCCTGGCGTGCGCCAGGTTTTATGTTTTCAAAGATTTGGAGTACGCCAACTCTTTTGGCGTGAGAATTTTTGCCTCGGATGGCCAAAGTTGGTATATGCCACCTATGTCTGGCGTGCGCCAACATAGTAGTTTTTCTAGCAGAGTTGCACAAATGAGTAAGTAAGGGAAAATCGTCCCACAAGGACCGAGTTTAAAGCTTCAACTTGGTTTTGTAACTTGTCTAAGATCAATTTATGAAGTGGTTTGATGGAAATACTCGTTCTAAGTCAAATTACTAATCTAACAAATTATGAACTTAGTTACTTGAAGGTTTGGTTTTCTAACAAATTTTTTTAACAACTTATATTGCACAAATGAGCAAAGTGAACTTAAAACCACAATAATTATCGAATTCAGTAGGTTTACTAAGTACATAACATGGTCCTAGTGTTTCGAAATCAACCAAACTACACTCTCGTGCTAGAAAGGCCTAAATTGCTTCTTTACCATGCTTAGAATGATAAGATGTTCTCTCGACCCCAAAAACCAACTAAGCATTGCAAAGAGCCAACTATATGCATCACTTTAAGGAAATAAATCACTGAGTAAGAGTATTAGCAACTCGAACTAGCAACTTATCTAACTAACCTTTCTATTTAAACTATCTCCTCTCGGTTTCAAGTTTAAACTAACTTCTAACCTTGGTGATCAAGCAAGTTTAGCATGGCATTAAGTTCGTTAGTTTGACATGTTCATCATGTTTTTAACCCTCTAAACCATGACTAAGTAGTGGCTTTAAGCCACCAAACTCAAAGATCAACTACTCACACATACTTGCAAAGAACAATATACTCATAAACATCAACATACTTAGCATTAAATTAAGAGTTTAAGTGAAGAAAAGCTTTACAAGATTGAAATCAGCTTTCTTCCTTAAGTTCTTCACTGAGAGATGCCCAAAATCGTGCTGCTCAATCACTCTCTCACACTCTTGTGTCTCTTCTCCACTAATGCAATTAATTAACATAAAATAAAAGTCAAAAGTCAAAACAATAATAAACTAACTTAATATCCTAACAACTATCCACCTTTACATCATAATGGTCTGCCATAGTCACTAGAAGGCTAAGAAATCCCGAGTGCATGGCCCCCTCCATTGTTTTCCACTCAAAGAGGCAAGTGGCAGCTCTGTCACTATCTGGTCTGGTGTATGCCAACTGTGCCTGGCATACGCTAGACCTTCAGATGCTTGGTCATTCGTGTTTGTTCGTTCTTGCTCGTGGTCGTTTGCTCCTAGTGCAGTCCTGGCATGCACCAACTTCCTCTAGCGTACGCCAGGTCCTCAGCTTTGCTCTTCTTGCCTTTGCATCTTTCCTCTCGTCCATGCATCCACTCGTCTAGCTCAGTCGTCATCCATTTCCTCGAATTAGTTCCTAAAACCATAAAACATAATGAGAAACAAAATACACAACTAAAAACATGAAATAAACAAAACTACGCCAAAGATAACTAAAACTCAAATAAAATAACCTAAAGTACTAAAAACGGACTCTAAAATGGACACAAGTAATGAGTGTTTTAAGCACTCATCAGGCACATGCGAAAAAACCAAAGTGCCCCTCATTCAAAACTTAAGTCAACAGTTAAAAAAATACTTTTACCATTCAAAATTACATTTACCTTTACCATTCTCATAAAAGAAATTTCCTCTTCGTCAACCACGAACCCATCTCGATGTTGGGACCCAACCTCGACACTTTTGGCAATGACGAATAGATTCCACCCTGAACTGAGGCACGACGAACCCAGGCGAGACAAACCCAGGCGTGACGAGGAACCCCATTATCTTACATTGCACATTTGAATCCTAACTCCGATCGGTAAGGTGCTCTTTATACTTTGTTTGAGGTCTTTTAATCTACTACAAACCCGAGGTATGGCGTGCCCTAATTTTTCTGTTCTCTTTCGTGTTTATACCTATATGGTAGTTCTTATGGGTTCTAGGCAACATTCGTTAAAGTTTGTCCTTTAAGGAAAGTCACAGGTCTATGACAATATTGACATAGACTACTACAACTACCTATTATTGAGGTAGCATGCTTACCAAGCTTTTCAAATTAAATCATCAGTTTGCAAGTACAGGGTAGAATATGGGAGAGTAATTGGCAGTAATGATGATGTCATGTGGATGTTTAACTACTACAAGGATTATGAAGTGATTATGATATTTATTAAACTAGATGACTTGGGAGTTCCTGTTACCATTGTTAGTCCAAAGGGGAAGGTGTTAGTTAGTCACACTGTGAAAAGTCCAATTTGGAGGTGAGTTGGAAGGGTGAGGATAAGCACCTTCATTCTAAAACTGTGGTTAAGCTTAGTTCGGGTGAAGATGCCTCAGATTTGTATGGGTTACAACACTCAGAAGAAGATGGAAGTAAAGATGCATCCATGTACTCCAGTAAAGATGGTGGTTATTCTGATGATGCATTAGACAGTTTTGAATTTGTATATACATATGGTAATTAGCAAGATGTAGAGGGTGATGAAAAATATGGTAATTGACAAGATGCAGAGGGTGGTGAAGAAGATGGTGATTGGCGAGATGCAGAGGCTGATGAAGAAGATGGTGAATATAACTATATAGATGGTGAGCAATATGAATATGATTTTGCAGGTGGTGATCAATATGGGCCGTGGGGAGATATTCTAGATGATCAAGACTACAACTATAGTGGTCAGTTGACTTATTTAGGTTGGGGTACAAGTGGTAAAATTATAGAGGCTGATGATAATGTAGGAGGAGATAATGATGGAGGGATAATAATTGAGGGATAATGATGGAGGGGATAATGATGGAAGGGATAATAATGGAGGGGATAATGATGGAGAGGATGATGTACAAGGTGCAGGTGATGATGATGGAGGGGATGATGATAGTGATGATAGTTTTAAGGTATCGTCTTTCATATACTCATCAGAAGATGAACTAACTAATGCTTCCTTTATGGTAGATGAGAATGACATGGATTGTGAAGAAAATCAGAATGTACAAGCTCCTGAAGATGCAGTAAACATCTCTGATTTTTCATCTATTGATTATAATGATCTGAAACTGAATGAGAGTGAAGTTGAGAGTGGAGAAGAGGATGCCACAATACGAACCAGGGCCAAAACGATCAAGATTAAGATAGACCCTGTTAGGGACTATGGTGGAACCTGGTTCCATGGTGGAAAGGTCAAGACATTATCTTTCAAGTAGGCCATGCATTCAGGGACCATGAAGCTTTTAGGAATGCATTAAAAGATTATATCATAAAGGATGGATATGATATAAAATTCATCAGGAATGATAAGAAATGGGTTACAACAGCTTGTGTTGGAGCAAGTGGGAAGTATCCTTAGAGGATCCATGCCTCGGCACTACTTGGTCAACGAACCTTTATGATCAAGACCTTGCAAGATGAACATATGTGCATACGTGATGGAAGATCCTATTGGGTAACATCAAAATGGATTGTATGATAGATTAAGAATCTGTTGGATGCTAATCTAAATTTGGATAATAAGACACTTAGAGCATTGCTTGAAGCGTAGGGTGTCAAACCATCATCATGGAAATTATGGAAAGCTAAGGCACTAGCAAGATTAGATAAGCAAGGCTCTCATGAGTATTCTTATGCCAAACTGTATATCTATACTAAACTTCTGGTATGCTACAATCCAGGCTCTATTGTGCAATTAGAAGGATAGCCAAAAACCAATCTAGAAGACCTAATTGAATTCAGAAGATTGTTCGTTTGCTTATTTGCTGTGAAGCATGGATTTGAGCAATGATGTAGGCCATTCCTGGGAGTAGATGGCTGTCATCTTAAGAGACCATTTGGAGGTGTTTTACTAGCTGCAATCATACTCGATGTAAATAATTCAATCGTACCTATTGTGTGGGTAATTGTGGATAAAAAAATGGAGATAATTGGTTATGGCCACAATGCGAGTGGCAAAGCACTCACTATTATGAGTGATGGTCCAAAGGTTATACTCTTGAGCTCATTTGTTTTATGTTTAAGACTTAAAATGTCCTAACCAGACTAAATGTTTATGTTACAGGGACTAGGAGAGCAGATTGAGGATGCTTTCTCTAATGTTAGAGTAAGGAGGTGTGCTAAACATATTACTGCAAACCTGTTGTCTGTTTTCAGGGGAGAGCAAGATCTGAAATCATATTTCTGATAGCTTGCTTATGCAACTACCAAAACTAATATCAATATGGCAATGGCCCTACTGATAATGGCTTGAATTCTACCCAGAAAGTTTGGATCTGTAATGTTGACTCCAGCTGAATGGCTTAACAAAATTCCTCATGAGAAATGGGCTATGTTTGCTTTCGATGATTATGTGAAATGTATGAATGTTACCAATAACTTAGTAGAGTCCTTTAATAAGTGGATATTGGATATTAGAGAACTGCCTATTGTGACCTACTTGACAAGTTAAGACAGAAATTGATGACCATGGCACATAAGAGATATAAAAAGGCTACTAAATATAGGCACTCTATTGCTCCTAAAGTTCATAAGGAGTTGAGGAAGTTAAGTAATTCATGTAGATAGTGCAAGATTCTGCCATCTAGAAACATGGAATTTGAGGTGATACTTGAAGGTAAAAAGTTCATGGTTAAATTGGAAAGAACACAAACCTATTCATGCTATGTTTGGCAGCTCAGTGGTGTGCTATGTGTTCATGTTTTAGTTTGTATAATCTCAATAGGAGGTGATGTGGTAGAATATACGCATGAATATCTGAAGGTCTCCATATGGAAGAAGACTTACAAGCTTGGAGTTCATGCCTTACCAGAAACTGATCTAGATCAAGGTAGTAGCTTACCGAGATATGTTCCACCTAAGTTGACTAGACGAGCTGGACGGCCAAAGAAAAGTAGGACAAGACAAGAGTTTGAGGGTCCTGCATCCTAGCGAGATAATACTACCAAGTGTGCCATATGTAGGATTTTGGGCCACAATAGAAGATCATGTGGAGGTGTACCCACCAAAGATAAAGGCAAAAAACCTATGGTAATTCAAATTATACAGAGGCCTACTAAAAAACCTATGTGTAATGAAATTATGCATATGCATCAAAAGTATTTTCAGTTCTAATATTAAAAATGCAATGAAAACATATAAATTGCATGATTAAGCAAATTGCCTACATTCACATGAAAGATCTTCTTTAGTGATGATTTTTTTTTTGAACAACTAAGCACTGAATGAATTTTTCTAAGTCAACTAGAAATCTTATAACAATATCCTCATAGAACCAAAGTTTCTTCAAGCATCCGATTTCGAGGCAATACTTCAACATTTTTCAATTGTGCATAACTTTTACATTACGTAAAGATATTTAGCACACTATTTGTTTCCCTCTTATTCGTGAAGATTAATTGTTGTTGTTATTTACAGGGCGAGTTCTTATGGTGGCTCTGCATTGCCAACGTATCCTCTTTACACGTTCCTGGTGTAGCTGGCTGCATACAGAAAACTCTTACTTTTTCCACTTCTTTCTTTTATCTTTCTGTCCCTGTAAATGCATTCTATCATGTTCTCGGGTAAATGAGAACTCTTGGTAATGTTATACGAGCTTCTCCAACCTTTGTGTCTAGTGAATGATCCAATGTTTTAAAAATGCAGTTAGGAGGATATAGGATTTGGCAAATTTTCCTATGGAACTATTTGAACCTAAAAACTATTTCGTTATCTTTCTTTTCAAAGACTTTTTATTCTGTTAATATTATTTTAAGGGTCAATTTTTTTGGGTATTAAGGAGGGGCTCTATGGCCCCGTTGATTTATAATACATTAGGTCAACGAATACAACGTGGGAACGAGTATTCTAATATAGAAATCTGTTATAGCCTAAATAATAGGTTGCTTGAAATTTGAATTATGTTAAAACATCTTTATAAAATATTTATGAGGTTTTTTTTTCAAATCTACAATTAGTCAACTATACGTGAGAATATCAGGTTTTTTTTTACTGTACACGTTTATTTATAAATTCGATGTTAAAAAATTTTGTTTTGTGCATCATGTGTCTACGTGACTACATGGATATTTCTTTTGTTTACTATGATCAATACACGTAAAAAATTTGTGTATCCAATACACAGATTAATTATTCGTGACTAATAAACATATTAATTGATATGTGTATAGACCAATACGTGGATACAAAATCTGTGTATAGATGGATGATCTAGTGGTTAATTCTCTTATTTTCCTTTTAAGGAGAACCATGTTTTTTTGAGAATAAGAATTTCATTCATTCATAATAAGTCATCTGGCATCTACAAAGTGCAGCTATGAAAAATAATAATTATATTTCAGCCCCTTCGCTATGGTACTTTCCAATCTGGATCTGGCCATGGATGGGAGCGATAATCCATCTTTCGCGAAGATCTCTTCCAGAAATGGCGTAGTTTTCCATTAGTGACCATGCAGTATACCATAGAGCTAAACAAAAGTAGAGATCCAAATAGAACTAGAACAACTGGAAAAACAACAAACAACCAAAATAAACTCTCACTAGGGGAGACAAAAACTCTCACAAGGAGAGACTCACTCCGTTATTCAACGGAAGAAGCAGGACACAGAGACGAAACAAACAGAAATAAAAAGAAAAATAAACGGCGAACAAGATTCTCAAAGAGTCGCATAAGCAGTAGTCGAGGATCGGCCCGCCGTGAAGGGTGAAGAGTAAAAGGTGAAGAGCAAGGAGAGAGGCCAGCCCGTTATGAGCCTAAGGAAAACCATGTTTGAGTTCCTTCTTCTCTTTACTTTTTATGACTTCACAAAATTCTACTTTGATATCTTGTAATTTAATGTGAATTAATTTTCATACATTTTAAGTTTTAAAATCTGAAAATACCATAATGTTTTACTCCTTTTAAATTTTGATAATTATATTATATTTTTGGAAAGAGAATTTAATTCTCTATTATGAATTTTCTTTGCAGCAGATCATTCCAAAATAGAATTATATTTTTAGAAAATATCCAACGAAAAAAAATACCCTCCTACATTTTAAAATATTCCTTTTTGGTGGGCATACACTAATATAATGGAGGATTTCACATATATTTGTCTCATTATTTGGTGTTTCCGAAATTCTAAAAAGGAATGCGATTAGGCCTATTTTAAAAAAATAGTGGCGAAGCCAACAACTCAAAGTATGGAGGAGGTATCTCACAATTTTTTATTTACTTTTGAGATGATTTTCAGTAAAGAAAAATCATAAATTTATGTAAATTAGTTTTTTTTTCTTCTGGAAACATATTATAATAGTCAAAATTTTAAACAGTGAGAAAAACTTAATTTCTATATAGGGAATTTAATCACTAAAGTATTCATATATAGATAATTTTTTATATTCGTGTGTTAGTCTATATACAGATCAATTTTTTTTGTTCTAAACACATAAACACTTAATCCACAAAACAAAATTTATAAATAACGGTACACACTAACACGAAAACAACCAAGAATATCCAGAGTTGTTACAACCCCGAGGTTGCAATAATCGTCTACGTCGAAATACGCACAGGGGTTAACGTGTGAGACGGTGATGCCCTGTCATAGAAACTTCACGAAATCGGAATGGAGAGCTGTGTTATTGATGATAATCTTTCCGCGAAATTTTTTTATTGATTTTTTTATTGTTTCATATTTTGGATAAGATCAACGGCAAACTTGAACGAGAGAACTCGTGACTCATATATATTCCAAAAATAAAAAGAAATTATTTGTCAATAAAAAAATATCTAAAATTACATGGTGGAAAATCCTTTTCTGTGCCATTTCGAGACCCCTACAAGCCGAACATCAGCCCAATACTCATTCTCCTTTGAGCACCAAAAAGGATGAATTTTGAGTGGCCTCATTTGTGATCAATTGAAGTTTGTTAGAATATTTTAACTAAGGATTTTCGAATTTCAAGTCATTAACAACGCAAAATTCAAATTTATAAATTATTGGAATAGTGAATGTCTGAATTGTTAGGAACTTAATAACTAGGGAACAATACGTAGAAAAAAACATATCTAAATCGAATTAGGAGTCTGAAACAAGAGTCGAAAAATGGAAAAACTCAGTCGCTGGAGATTTGGCGTTTGTTAACCCCACGAATCAGCTCCACGAATCTACCTATCATGCGTGAGCCAACAAGTTTTACAGCTACCAACTAAGACAAATTCTTATCCATACTCAATAATCTCTACCTTGGTGAGAATTTGTCTCTTGCGAAGAAAAAAAAAGTCTCCACCCGAATTTTAACAAACTCCACCTTGACGAAGCACCACTACATGAAGAACCATGAGTTCTTGCTAACCAAGTCGACTCTATTAACTCCACCTTGAACCATAGATAACCAACATTGGTAAGGCCATCTCAACATTTTCATCTCCTTTCGTAGAATCACTTAGAGCCGAGTTCCCAAGCTCGAACTTTGAAGCTTGCTTGATATTTCCTCTAACTTCCTAACATGCAAGTTCACGTGTAGAAGCAACCTTATGACCAATAGACACGTCCTCTGTTATCCAGATAGGCTCATATTTAACAACCTCGAACTGCTTCTCCATTGAACTTCTTGCCTCAAACAAATGTTATTTGCCATAACATACAATATGTAACATTTTGTTCTACCTAATAGAACTCTTACCACACTTTGAACTCCATTGTTCGGCCTTGAGTGAGATACCCAATTCGTCTATGGTGTCACCAACATCATTCCATGCCTAATACTAAATCTATCCAACACCTTTGACGTGCACACCCCTTTAGATAATGATTGCAGAGCCTAACTAACAAAGTTTTTTTGGGACAACCATGAATTCTTATCATCCACGCCTCTACGAAACAACTGTAGCTTGCTATCCATATCTCCTAAACTCTATTCAAACTATTCATGTCAAGTTTATGCTCCCTCAAACGAACTAACCTCATATGAACTTAACATTTCTCCTCTTCATCGGAACCCAATAATGTGACTGCACCTATAACAGTGTCCCTAGTGACCAGTAAGTATTTCTACAATCTCTTTCGCCCTTCATCACCACCACAACATTCTTCTCCACCTTGATTAAACTGCCTACATATATTATAGCGTACCTACTATAATCTAAGACTCCTAATGAGATGAAATTCCTTTTCAAATCTGGAATGACACTATTCCATAACCTTGATTCAAATATCACCTATGTAAGTGATCTTAGAAGTAGACTCATCACCCATAGATAAACAAACTTGTAGGTATTAAACCTCCATCTCTTGGACGTCATATAAAATGAGTAAGCACTATTCAAAATCCTGGAATTTGAATGCTTTGGACCTTACAAAACAGAAAGATAATCATCATCCAAATAAGAGCTTGTATTTACAGATGTTGATCCTCTCTCATGGTCTCAAGTTCTTCTCAGACAATCCTTATTCACGTGCCTTTTTTCCGCACTCGAAGCAATTTCTCTTGAACCTCCTTGACCTTCACCCTAATGTGGATTCTCTTTTATCTTTCGCTCCTCGATTGTCATATTTATCTCTCACAACCAACACTTCTATTTGTTAGTCACCAGTTTTCCTCCTTTGATAAAGTCCTATGGAAGCACTTGTGATATTCTTCAACACTAGAAGATCCTTCATTCAAGTTATGATTGTAACCAAATTTTAGTAGTTATTCGGTAAAGATAAAGAATTCAAAGCAACAAAACCTTGTATTTAGCAACACAAAATTCAAACTCACAAATAATCAATATAGTAATGTCTGGATATCATAAACAAAAGTAATGCATATAGCAAGCATGTAAAGAATTTTGACAGAACATACTCCTAAAAATTCTTAGCCACAAACTTCTTATTCGCCTTACAAGACAATGGAACCATCATCAAAATTCTTAACCCCAATCAAGTACGGTACGGAGTTGCAATGAGGCACAAATCATGCTTTCTCCCAACAACGGCTCCTGGAACTTCAGACATGTCTAGGAACTCAGGTTCCGCACCATCAGGAAGCTCCCAGTCAAAATGGTAGAGCAAGTTGGCAAGCGCTAATTCAACGCCGGACATGCCGAACGTTATTCCAGGACATATTCTTCTTCCGGAACCAAAAGGGATCAACTCGACGTGGCTTCCCTTGTAATCGATGGAAGTCTCGAGGAACCTTTCGGGATGGAACTCTTCCGCATTTGTCCAGATCTCTGGGTCTCTTCCGATCGCCCATATGTTGATAAGTACTCTGGTCTTGGCGGGTATCTCGTATCCATTAATGGTGACATTCTCTCGGGCCTCTCTTGGGAGTAGTAGGGGAAGAGGTGGATGAAGCCTAAGAGTCTCTTTGATGATTGCATCCATGTATTTGAGTTGACACAGACTTGCCTCGTCGATATTGGATTTGTTTTTGAAGACCTGCCTCACTTCTTCTTGTACATTTTTCATTACTTGTGGGTGCTTCAAGATTTCTGACATTGTCCATTGGAGAACTGTTGCTCCTGTCTCGATACCACCGGTGAACACATCCTGATCAAAAAGATTTCTTATCATTTACACCGAGTATTGATCAAAAGGAAGGTCAAACATAAATATATCCCTATACAGGCTACAACTATACTATGTGAGTCACAATATTGCGAAAAAGAATTGGCAAAAATTCAAACTCTCAAATACACATATAAGACCAACAAACACAGGTTGCATATATCGGAGAAATAAATGGGTCAAATCCATATCACAAACTTTTTTTATCATGCTAATAATTAGGCAATTATCCTATTAATACTATTAATACTATTTTGTGTTTACATTTGGAAAAAAAGCAGGTGAACTTATTTACTTACTATGAGGATTGCTTTGATGCTTTCGGTTGGTAACGAATCTTTTGCGTTGCTCTGATCTTGCATATCCAAAAGAACACCAATTATATCGTTTCCCTCGTTCCTCCCTGCGTCTCTGGATGCTTTGTACTCACTAATAACCATGTCAAGCACATGTTCGATCTCTTGGTGCAATCTATCTACTTTGTCCTTCACTCCACTGATGCTGTGAAGCATTCCAACCGAAGGGAAGAAATCTGAAATATTGAAACCAGCAAAGATCTCAGATACCCGAGTAACTAGCGGGATGAATGCGTCCACCCGCTTGCACGAGTCCCCGAAGGCCGCTCTCGAAATGATGCTTGTTGTTAGGGTATGCAACATCTTGCTCAGGTTCACCGGGGACGACCCATTTCTCGACAAACCATTGATCGATCTAACGAGCGAGATTACCTCGGATTCCCTCACTGACTTGAACGATTCGACCTGTTTCGTGCTAGTCAAGTGAAGTACGAAGATCTTCTTTAATTGTCTCCAGTACTCCCCATAAGGTGCAAAGACTATGTCTCTAGATTTGTACAAGATGATCGATGCTGCAATATTAACCGGTCTGTCGGCTAACAATATGTCGTTAGTCCTTACAACTTCCTCGGCTGCTTGTCTGGAAGACACCACCACATTCGAAACTTCTCCGAGTTTAAGGTACATGACAGGTCCATGTTTCTTGGCCAAATCTGCGAGACGACGATGAGGCAGCGAGCTCGTTAGCATCTGGTGCATGTTTCCTATGATGGGCAGTCTCCATGGCCCTGGAGGCAATTTTCTGTTTGAATACATCTTGTTTTTGTAGCTTTTTATGAAAATGAACATGAAGGCGAGGAAAGCAATTACTAGGACAACAGAGGAATTAGATGAGATATTCAGATCCATGGTGTGGAATTCCTAAGAGATGTTTTACTGAAATATGACGAGGGACACCGAAATTATGTGTATATCATTTGTGTGACTCGGAAGACTAAATAAATATACACAGCTCATCTTACGAATTAGAAATGTCTATTCCAAGTGGGAAGTGTAATAATTTGAGAGTCTATACTAGCTAGGTTTTGAATAGTCAATTCCACTGCATGGTGTGTCCATTAAATTGCACATGTTATTGAGTCCACCAAAGGAAATACAGATGAGCTACAGGCGGTTCAAGCATTTAGTTCGCTTCAAAAAAGACATGGAAGGGATTTGTCCGTAGTTACAACTAGTGGATAATGGGGGGACTCTTTTCTTGATGTCTAGTTAACTAATTACTTGCACCGCTCCAGTTCTATATGTCCTTACAAAATTGAAAAAAATCGTATCCTCTAAAATTCAAGACATTTGGTCTCCTTTATCACCAAAAAAAGGGAGATATTTGGACTCTTTTGTGATGGCCAACTTTTTTGTTCTTGTAACGTCAATATTTACTTCCAAGTGCACCACGCAATTTTTTATGATAAATTACTAGTAAATTTGAGGAATATAATTAAACGAACGATTTATTTTAAGTATTCCAAAAATATAATTGTATTTGTAATTTGGTTAAATAATATCAAGCTGGCTCCAAGACTATCGATGTAGTGGCTCGACCCGCCGCGCCAGGATTTGCTCATCTCCACGAACAAACGACCGTCCCGGCCAGTACGTTGGTGTCTTTTCCAACGCAACGAAGTTCAACGACCCTGACGGCAACCACGTTGGTTTCGACCTCAACAACGTCAAATACGCCAAGACCTACAACTCCTCCTTTGGCGAGGTTCATCCCCGTGACATTAAAATATTATTACGATTATCATGGAAAAATTTCGTGATAAAACATCGTAATAGAAAAAGAAACCATAGAAAAAATCGTAACTAGAAAAAATTGCCAAGACCATCAAGCGTTTTATGGCAAAGATGCTGGACTATCATTTGGTCCCAACGAGGAAATAAAGATTAGCTAACAATGGGCCAATTTCTAAAGAGGAGAAATTCTATTTTTATTTCCATGGTAAAAGAGAACGAATAATTTCTCATTATCATTGTCAATTTAAAAAAAAGTAAAGGGATCAACTTATCTTGTCATTAAAAACATGTTGATGTAAAGTTATAATGATATTTACGCATACTTTCTCTTTTTAGCTCTACAAATCCTACCATTTTGAAAAGGAATCCCATTCTTGAAGTTTGGAGGAAACTGGATTCCATTTCTCATACCAAACTAGTTCTGAAGAGGCCACCGTAAAAAATGGAATCCAATTTGCATTTTTTAAGATTTCCAAACAAGCCGTAATGTTTGGTGGGAAATGACGATAGCTTGAATTCAATATATTTCAAAATAAAAATCTTATCTTTTGGAATAAATCATGAGATATTCTGGAGGGATGGTGAATCCTTATGAACTCTAGATATACCTATTCCTAAAGGAAAAAAAATCTATTTCCATTTCCATGGTGAAACAAAATGAAATCAATTTCCCATTATAGTTATCATGTTTAGAACATAAAAGTAAAAATTTGGAATTGGTTTATATCTATTTCATTAAAAAATATTGATGTAAAGTTATAATAGACACTTACTCACTATTTCTCTTTTTAGCTCTTCTAATCTTACCACAAAAGGAATCCCCCATTTCTTAAGTTTGAATGGATTCCATTCCTTATACAAAATTGGTTACACACATGCCACCGTTTCCATTTTCTCAAGATTTCCAAACAAGATTAATGTTTGGTAAGAAACGACACCGAAGATATAGCTTGAATTCATGATATTTCAAAGTAAAAATCTTATTTAGCAACTCTAAGTTTGCCTTTAGAAATCCCATCCCTAAAACCAGATATACCAAACAACAGTCCAAGTTCCAGAACCGAAAGAGGGGAATTCTGAGAGACATCACTTGTAATCAACCGAAGTTTTGCAATAACTCATGAGCATGAAATCTCGAGGAAAAGCAATAGAGTGAGAATATTTACATTATTCACTGCATATCTAAATATCATTTTCATGTAACAGAAAAAAAAACGAATACTTAGATTCATATATACACACAGGACGTCTATATTGTTTAATAGCACACCACCTCATTTCCATACATAAAAATGCATATAGTATGAAATTGAAGAATTTCGACTGAACATACTCCTAAAAATTCATTGCTTTAAACTTCTTATTCGCCATAGATCCACACGGCAGAGAGAGATCGATACTCAATCGTTTGCATCCGTTCCAATTAAGGCTGGTAAGGGATTGCAATTAGGCACAAATCATGTTTTCTCCCAACAACAGCTCCGGGAACTTCAGACATGTCTAGGAACTCAGGTTCCATACCATCAGGAAGTTTCCAATCAAAATGGTAGAGCAAGTTGGCAAGCGCTAACTCAACGGTGGACATGGCAAACGTTGTTCCGGGACATATTCTTCTTCCGGCGCCAAAAGGAATGAACTCAGTGTGGCTGCCTTTGTAATCAAAGGAAGTCTCAAGGAACCTTTCAGGATAAAACTTTTCTGCATCTGTCCAGATATCTCGGTCTCTTCCGATCACCCATACGTTGATAAGAACTCTGGTTTTGGCGGGTATCTCGTATCCATTAATGGTGACTCTCTCTCGAGCTTCTCTTGGGAGTAGTAGAGGAAAAGGTGGATGAAGCCTTAGAGTCTCTTTTATAACTGTATCCATGTATTTCAGCTGACGCAGACTTGCCTCGTCGATATTGGATTTGTTTCTGAAAACTTGCCTCACTTCTTCTTGTACATTTTTCATTACTTGTGGGTGCTTCATGATTTCTGACATTGTCCATTGGAGAAGTGTTGCTCCTGTCTCGATGCCCCCGGCGAACGCATCCTGATCAAACAACAGTTTTATGATATACAATAGATCAAAAGGGAGGCCAGGAAAAACCACGGGTGAAGAAGAGACGAATATGTAAGTTAAAACGTTACAAATGCTCAGTTATACTTAATAAACCAACAATGTATCGGAGAAACTATTGGGCCCGAGCTCAAGGCTCAATTGGATCTGATACCCTACAAGATTTTTTTTTCTCTGTTTGTGAAGTCAAAATTCTACCAATCTCAACAACTCAAATTTCAGCAACAAGGCAATCAAGCAAGTCATAGAAATTACTTACTATGAGAACCCCCTTGATACTTTCTGTTGGTAAGGAATCTTCTGGGTTGCCCTGATCTTGCATATCCAAAAGAACACCAAGTAGATCGTTTGCATTGCCCTTTTCGGATTTTCTCGAAGCTTTGTAGTCACTAATAACCTTGTCAAGCAGATTGTCAGTCTCTTGGTGCAATCTAACTACTTTATCCTTCACTCCGCTGATGCTGTGAAGCATTCCAACCGAAGGGAAGAAATCTCCAATATTGAAACCGGAAAAGATCTCAGATATCCGAGCAACTAACGGGATGAATGCGTCCACCCGCTTGCACTTGTCCCCAAAGACCGCCCTCGAAATTATACTTGCTGTTAGATTATGGAGCATCTTGCTCAGGTTCACCGGGGAGCTGCTGTTCGACGAACCACCAATCTCTCTCACGAGCATGGTCACCTCTGCTTCCCTCACTGACTTGAACGATTCGACCTGTTTCGCGCTAGTCAAGTGAAGTACAAAGATCTTCTTCAGTTGTCTCCAATACTCCCCATAAGGTGCAAAGACTATGTCTCCGGAGTTGTACAAGATGATCGATGCTGCAATATTAACCGGTCTGTCGGCTAACAACACGTCATTAGTCCTCACTACTTCCTCGGCTGCTTGCCTGGAAGACACAACCACATTCGAAACTTCTCCGAGTTTAAGGTACATGACAGGCCCATGTTTCTTGGCCAAATCCGCCAAGCAACGATGAGGCAGCGAGCTCGTAAGCATCTGGTGCATGTTACCTATGATGGGCAGTCTCCACGGTCCTGGAGGTAACTTTCTTTT
>SOPF01027538.1:0-10273 GCA_012979155.1 Hypericum perforatum
CGATTTTAGGGTTAATGTGTGAGTTGTAGTAGTAATTATGGTGGAATTAAGGAATTGTTGCTGGTTGTTTGGTAGGGAGGTGTTGAGGATGAGGCCGATATTCTGTGGGAACTTCGAGTATGACGCGAGGCTGACGGAGCTGGAACGCCTCTTTAGGCGGTATGGAAGAGTCGAGCGAATCGACATGAAGTCTGGTATGTCCCTTCTGTTTCTTTACATTCACCGTTTTGCCGTTGCTTCGTGTTCCGATAGAGGAAGCGGAGATTACGATTCCTGGGAAGGTAGAAGATCGGGATTTAGTGTAGTGCTGCAATTTTTTTGTACAAATTCGCGAGTTACTTCCATGATTGAGAGGATTCACAACCTCTATTTTCTTCCTGGAGGTAAGATGGATGCTCCTTGGTAGCGTTTTGTGTGAAATGTCTTGGTATGGCCTGCATGACTGTTATGTAAAATTGCAAGTAATGATATGCCACGCATCCCCGGACAACCCTGCGCCTTCCTCATCCTGCCATATCCTGGACGACCCACGTCAATGTTCCGCTCCTCGGTTAGACCATGGTGTTTATCTCCCTTGGAGTGATTTTGGCGGCCTGGCCAACTGACACGTCTGCCTTCAGCATACTCGTCACTGTGGTCGAAGCCTTTCCTTGTTGAGTTCTATTGGGGGTTCAGGATTGCTGAAAGAAGAAAAAAAAAGTATTTGCTTAAACGATAAACCCCCGTACTCAGCATTTTCTTTGGCGCAGGATTGTCTTGGGAAAACACAAACTCCATGGCCAATGGATGCGCTCTTCAGAATTACCTTTCCTGCCTGTCACGAGTGTTGTTCTTCGTATTATAAAGAATTATCACATGGACCCACCTCGGCCGGACCATACCATTTGTCCTCCCCAACATAGTCTTTCATTTCAAGAGTCATGACTTTCCCCAGCCTATCAATTCAGACATGTAACAGCATATAAACATCGCCAACCTCACATCCGAGGCTGCAGAATATATGGAGAGGGCAATATATTTTCAATGCCCCACCATGAGACATCCACTTTTGGGTTCTAGTTCATTGACATGACTTAGTTCACCACTCAAGGTTTGTTGCTACTTTTTCTGGTACATAGTTTATAGATATCACAACGCTCGGCAAACGTTTTTTTCAGGTTTGGTAATTGGGTTTTAGGTCGTTCACGATGGTTGAAAATGACACCCCATTGCATATCTTTATTTGTTAGATTATACTTTCTGGTCTATAACATTTCATTCATCTTTATGTTTTTGCAGGTTTTGCTTTCATCTATATGGAAGATGAGAGGGATGCTGAGGATGCTATTAGAGGACTTGACCGGATAGAGTTTGGTCGCAAGGGTCGTAGACTTCGTGTTGAATGGACCAAGGTACTTCTCTTTTGGAGTTTTATAACACCTTTTCTGTTCTTGTGAGTTCCTAAATTTGTTTTACTACTAAACAGCAAGAAAGGGTTGCTCCAAGACCTGGTGGTGGTAGTTCAAGAAGATCTTCTAGCATGCGACCCTCTAAGACTTTGTTTGTTATCAACTTTGATCCGCATAATACAAGGACGAAGGACTTAGAGAGGCACTTTGAGCCATATGGAAGGATAACGAGCGTACGAATTAGAAGGAACTTTGCCTTTGTGCAATATGAACTGGTGGAGGACGCTACCAAAGCATTGGAAGCTACAGATATGAGGTATGAACTGCCGGCGAAAGACTGCATTTATTCTTCTTTCTCGTGTCTGAGATAATTTTGATGTAGTTTTGTCGGTGATACAGGTTTAAGTTATCTAATTTTAGAGGTTTTCTGTGTCTTCTTTTGTGCAGCAAGTTGATGGATCGCGTTATTTCGGTTGAATATGCTGTCAGAGACGACGATGAAAAGAGGGATGGTTACAGTCCTGATCGAAACAGGGACAGATCTCCTGATGGGAGAAGTCATGATAGGCGAAGGTCGCCAAGTCCTTACCGTAGAGAGAGAGGAAGTCCTGATTATGGCCGTGGGCCTAGCCCTGCTGCTTACAGGAGAGAACGGGCGAGTCCGGACATTGGTCGTCGCCGCAGTCCTCGCAAGAGAGACAGAGATAGTCCTGACTATGTCAGGGCTTCAAGCTGTAGTCCTGCAAGGAGAGAGAGAGCAGGCAGTTATGGTGGTCGCGGTTCCAGCCCTTATCGCAGGGAGAGGGTAAGCCCTGGTAATGGTCGTGGCAGTCCTCACCGGAGGGATAGGCCCAGCCCTGACAATGGTAATGGCCGAAACCGTAGCCCAGTTGAGAGAGACAGGGCTGCTACTGAAAATGGACGGGATTCCAGCCGCAGTCCATATGAAAGGAATGGAGCTAGCCCGGATAATGCTCCTCGGGCCAGTCCACGTTCTGTTCCAGATGGAAGGGACAGTCCGAATGATGCCGCTGCTGCAAGTCCTAGAAATGGACATTACCGCAGGTTTGTACTTGAGTCAACGACGTTTATTTTGTTACAGATTCCAGCTTCTTTCTCTGACCTTAATTCTGCTCTGCTTTCTGAGATGCAGCGAATCTCCCCCGGCCGAAGAAGATTGAGTTTTTTGGTGATCAACTCTAAGCTTTTGTATGTCTCGCGATCAGTCACTCTCTCATGTTATGTCAGACCTCCATTGAGGATGGACCTTGTCCAATTTACTTCGCACACCGAGCTAGACTTGATACGCTTTCTTGTTATTCCTGTTCATCAAACAGATTAAAACCGTATGCTAGGCCTGAGACTATAGTTGTAGTATTGTTTGTCTGACTTGAGTATTCCTAGATTGCAATTGTCATTGGTTGCTGCCCATCTTAAACGTCTACCTTGGTAGGGGATTGTTAGTTAGAGCGAGCAGTTCGTTAATTTAGAATAGTCTATCGTTAATTTAGAAACAACCGAGCAAGTTTCTCATAGACTAGAATTCCGAATGCAATTTTTTAGAATTCAATTCAAGCTATGGCTGCATGAAGAGAAGGTGCCGTAGCCTGATACCACACTGATTCTCGTCTGACGTGAGCACTATTCTAAAATTTCTGGTGCCCAACTTTTCAATTGAAGATAAAGATTTTCGATCACTAAATGCATAAGTTTACTAATGAGTTATTTTTTATAAAAACATTTTTGGTTGAAGTACTAGTAGTGATGTCAAAGCATCATCGTGTTATGCTATCAATATAAAATTAGATTAGTTAACTTTAAAAATATTTTTAAATTTCTATTTTTACACCACTGATCTTTTGCTAATTTTTCTATCTCGAGTAATTAATATATTTCTATATGTTATTTTAATATTATTTTGAAAATCGGGTAAGATGTAAAATCCAATAAATCATATCTATTCCCTCTTCCTTTAAAAAAACTCAGTAGGATTTGGATCTAAATCTTGTTAAAGTTCAGGTGCTTGACAAGACAGGCCAGGACAAGATTTTTTTTGGTCCTATCCCACGTTTGAAAACAAATATTATTGAGAACAGTACAAAACAAACTATGACTAATTTACCCTTCTTTTCCTAAAATTGTTTTTCGAGAAATCTTCTCCCCAACCAAAATAAAGAAAATCCCTTGGCACGTTCCTAAATCCAATTAATGTAAATAAATTTCGTCCTCCAAGCCATCCCCAACCAAATAATGGTGATGGTAACCTTGCCGACAACAAGAATGAGAAGTTCGTCCTTCCTGGCATAAGGTTCAGATTGGGTAAGGGAAGATGAAGATGAGATTGGTGCTCACAGTCCTCTGGGTAACCTTGCCACTGCCGGTGAAGGAGAAGTTTGACCCGCGAGAGAAGAATTCGATAGTCGATCTGGGTAATTGAGTTGTTCTAGATTTTTCATTTTGTTCTTCGATGTTAGGTACTTAGGTTTGGGTGATTGAGTTGTTCTTCATGTTTTGACATCCTCGCTTCTCTATCTGTGGAATTATTTGAAGGATTGTCAAGAGATAATGAGTTTCTTTTCAAATAATTGTGGTTATCTTTAATTGGATCAAATGGATTAAGGAAATGGAACAGAATGATTACGAGGTGGTGAGGAAGGTTGGGAGAGAGAAGAATGTGGTTAAAGAAGGGTAATGTTGGAAAATTAATGTAAATAAATTCCAAGCCCAGGACATGTTTTCTTGTCCCACGTAAAAGGCAGGAACACTTTTTTAAAGATGGACGAAAAAAAAATATGTTTTGTGCAGGCCTGTTTTACCACCAAACTTAAAACAGGACTAAATTTAATATCTGTCCAAGTTCTGTTCTTGAAAACAAACGCACCCTTAGGGTCTTGATGTAGGTAGTAGACCTAGGATAAGAGTTAAATTGCCGTGCCTACTCATTTTTTTTAAGTGAGAAATTTCAGAACTCTCTTGTTTAACATCGAATTGAAGTTTGGCCCATTGTTAATTTTTGTACTAAGAGGCTTGTATTTAACTATTTTTAGCTTACTTTTATAGTCCATGCTAATGTCTCCCGGCATCATAGGAGTATAATCTTGATCCAGTATGGTCATTACACGTAGCACAAAGGTAGCAAAATGTTGGCAAAAAGAGAACATTACGTTAGTTTTTAAGAAGATTGCACCACATTGTCGAAACAGGAGGAGATTGTAGCACAATAACAAAGGTACAATCTTCGATTATAGTCTTTTTATAACTAAAACTTTATTCGTTAAAATATTTACAACTTAAGAAGATCATCTTTGATTGCCGATTTCAATAAAAATGATACCAAAAAAAAGGAACAAATTAAGATAGGGAAAAAACATTATGCTAGGGTGAACCATATTAAAAAAAATATCAATATAAAGAAAAAATGTATGAAGTACCTAATTGTGTTCTACCCACCTAAAGTTGTTATATTCTCTCCCGAATGTGACAATCTCCGTGTGTAATAGGTTGAAGTCACAGACATCACCAAAGAATAAACACTAATTTTGACATTGAATATTGTTAATATTATTTCTTCAGTTTTTGTACATATGGAGATTGGAAGAGAACCCAATACACAGTTTAATTAAGAATAGATCTGCAAAACTGCGGATCACTCGGTAGGTTGGCGGTCGAAAACTTAGCTTTGATTGCGAGGGCGATTAGTCAAACGCCATTATGTTCACTCGGTTATATTTCATGCTATACGAATAAAGTGGCTAATTGAGTTGTGACTCGGTCCAGAGAAAAAAAATTCTTTTTGAAAAATGTCTAGAGATATACTTGGTTAGTCCTGTTAAATATGGAAATCCATCTTATTACAGATATCCCAACTTTATATCGAAGAATAGAAAAGGTATGTTAATTCCAAAATAAGATTAAGACACAAGATTAAACCTAGTATCGATAACACAACATAGATGAAACATGTGATGTGTACCAACCAAATCTTGCAATCCATAAACTTTGTCTCTTTTTACGATTACCAACCAAATGGGAATGGGTTTTAACGAAGAAGACAATTGCACAAACAAATTCAAGATTGTCAAGTTTGGCTTTAATGTCACGGACAAAATCAGATAGAGCAAAGCGACGACCCAGTTTCGCTTAGTAGCCAAAAACATTGTCTAATGGTGTAAGGCTAAGACTGATTCTGTCTCTACTCGTTCATATCATGGTTAATTAATTAATTGATTAGCAGTTAATTAATGCTTAATCGACGCCGTCCTTCATCCATAGGGACAAAACATTTAAAAAAATGTAGGAAAATGGCAAAAATGAACGATGGGAACTGAAGTTGAAGACATTGTTGGTTATTATCTGCTAAATCTTCTCTTAATTTCCGCTATAGATTACATTTTGGCAACATGTGCTTAGCTAGCAATTTTCGTTCCAATGTGGCCAATACAGTTGGATATAAATCCAAAACGATAGGTTTTATGGATGCTTAACCGTTGTTTTTGGTGTACATGCTCTGCGGTATTATTGGGTGGGTGTAATCTCGGGATGGTGTCGAGATTATACGCCGCTAGTTCGATGCGATGAACCTTGTTGAAAATTATTAACCCAATTGTTTCGAGATTTTTATTTAATATAAAAATTCCAATTGTAACGAGACAAATAGTAAATACAAACTGATCGATTTCCTTTGGTTTTAAGATACCTGGTGACTTTAATTTGATTTGGGTGATGTTATGCACGATTCTCTTTTAAACGTTTGCTAATTTCCACATAATTACTTCATGGATTTTAACGTATACATGCCTATGTCTTGTAATGATATATTTAACATATATTGAAATTCTTTGTCTAATTATAACCCATTTTTTTCTTCGGTAAGTAGAATTAATCTAATTCTATCCGTGTTTGATAATCAAATAACGTGGAAATATACGAGCTGCGTTATTTTGTTATTATTAGGCGGAATAAATATGTATGTATTCGCTAACAAATTTGGCTTAGATATGCATTAGCAGGGGCGGAGGTACATGGTGGGTTTAAAATTAAAAAATTGACATCACTAAAAAATTAACCAACTAATAAATAATCTGTGACATAATGTTTTTTGAACTTAAAACGGATCATAAAAAGCAATTTTCTTGTGTTCATATTATTTTCAGTGCTTGAGAACAAGTGGTGAAAGAATCTTCTATGTACACACACTTGACGCTTTCTTTTCGAATGGATATGTCATTTGTACTATTGGGAGATTAGTTTAACAAGGAGCACTGAAATTATACACACATTTTTGTTATAAGTAAGTATTTTACAAAAGTTGTTTTTTCTTCAATTCTATTAAGTCTTGTACTATTAATTTGAATATACTATAGTAAGTTATTTTAAGTTATAGCTGCCTACTGCCTATCAACTAAAAGAAGTGTAGTCCACTCGCTTGCGCATGCAGAGTGATTCTAGAAGATAAAGAAAGTGCTACATACTTCAAAAAGCATAAGTTCAAACTTGTAAGTGGGACTGAATATCGTTTACTTGGAAAAATATGTCTAAACTACCTAATCTATACTTCTAGCAAATTTTCAATATGCGACTAGTATAAATATTAAATTGTTCTCGAACATACTTTTAAATAATTAGTACGGCGAAATTGGGTTTTACTTGTTACAACATTCTGCTCTATTTTTGGTTAAAATTTCATTAACTGATTAATCAATGTTTGAGATACCTAAAACATTTAAGGAAAGTTATATCATTTTTGTCATGGAAAAAGTACAAAATTTCTGCTTCAACACTATTATTCAATTTTCACACATGACTTTTACTTAAAACGTAGACTAATTCAATAGCGAAACAACTAGTACAAATGAAATCCCATTTCAGAACACCTAAAACGAAAAAATAAACAAAAAATGGCCACGAGGTAGACAAATTGGACGGCTCTAATTTTGGTTTAAATTTGGAATTGACTGAAATATGCACATTGATTAATATTGACCAGGTTCAAACATGTACAATAGATGAAATTATGACTCTTGTGGGCATTTAGATGGTCGGTGCATGAGTTCATCACGCCAGTGACTTAAATGGTCTGAACTCTACCATCATTCTTTGCGTCATCATCAACAATTAACCATAACACATTAACCTCATTTTCTTGTTTATCGAAACCACCTAGTATAAAACACTACATACGACGTATAAAAATGGATGATGAAAGTCTATGATTTAATCTATCATCTTTGTAATTTTGATATATTATTTTACTTTTATTAGCCATTGCATAAAAATACATTAAACTATCTACATAATAAGAGACTTTGATTAACTAAAGAGATTTTGAGTTAAAAGTTAACGAATATAAAAAATACTATTCAAAGAATTACCATAAAATATCACAAAAATTGTTCAACTTAAATATTAGTGTTAGCTTAATTAAATTTCGGATTCGAATTATCGAGAATGCATTTGCGTTGAATTTTTGTTAAAAGAGTTCTTACATTTCAAAAGTTTTACTTATTCAAATTTTGATTAATCAACATTTTAGATCAGATATCATATCATGTAGTTCTAGACAAAAAAAAAAAAACTTACATAGTGGATTAAAAATTTTCTGTCAGCTAGCCTTTCCTTTTTCTGTGGTTGGTCAATGCACAATTGCAGGCAAAGTGATACTTTTTCCAAATTTCCCAATTCCAGTACCGTGAATCCAAAGGATCCACCGAAAGGTCCAACGCAAAAGACAAATGGATCACATAATACGTACAAAGCTGGTGGACTTCCTATGGATTCTAGCTGAGTAACTCAATCCCTAGCAAATCATTGAAACTGTACCACATGTCAAGCGAGTTTTCTGAAAGTGTAGAATGGTCTAAGAACCAGAGAGCATGCTTCGGTTCAAAGTCATCAAAATCCACCGATAGAATTATCTGAATTCATGTAAATATATCTTGAGTTAAAATTTGACTAAATAAAAGATATTGTTCAAACAACGACTCTTAAAATAGAATTCGATAATATTTCTATTTGATAATGTTTGATTCTAAATACCAAAGATACACTATAAAATCTACATATCTGAATTGGTAAATGAAAAAAGATGTTATAGAAAAAAATTCTATAAAGAATACCTAATAGTATTCAACTAAAAAATAATATCTTAGAAAGTCATCTAGGTTCCAAAGCACTACGAAACCAGAAGCTTCTCCTTTTTCTTAGGGTCATCGAGATCAGGATCTACGTGGTGATATGTGGGGATAATTGCCTAAAAATAGTGATGAATATATATTCAATAAAAAAAAATTTGCCCTATTATTATTAATTAGTTTGTTTTTTATCACAATTATTTTTTGTTAACTATATATAAAGTACATAAATATTTTATCTTAATTATATAAATTTTCTAGATTTTTCACTAATCGAGACCAAGTTCTCCTTTTTCTTCCGCTCGTAGAATTTTCTACACGTTTTTCAGTTACGACCAATTCTTTGTCCCAGAGAAATTGAAAACAGTGTGGGGATCCACATTTAAACCGTGGTTGCACTTCCACTGCCATACGGGGTTTGCCAAAAAGGACCATCCCACTCATTATGTGGAATGAATCTCTTTTTACTATTGGTTGAAACCATCTCGTATAATTTTTTAAAGGTGAATATATATATTATGTCAAAGTTTTATTTTTGGATTTCTTTGAATTTTATAATTTTTTACGAATATGTTACATGTCATTTAATAATATCTTGTATAATTAGAGCTAAATAATACGTCAAAATGTGATAAAATTATGTCTATAAATATATAATATTGATGTGTTGCTTAAGAGTTGAAAATCAGGTAATTAAACAATGCAGCAAAAGGGAGAAAATAAAGAATTTAAGTAGGTCAATATCAGTGTAAAACTAAGACTCCCTGTAAACTTCATCAAAAAGTTGACTTTACCTTCCCTTATTAGTGTTGGATATTTTTCCAACAATTAGAGCACTTCAAAAGGAATAACCCGAAACATCCTATGTCAGTCATATAGTTGTATTTTTTTAGGACATGTTATTGACATTTAGCCGTCCGGACTTGCAACAGGATTTACTTCCTATAATATCCCAATCTAAATAATCTAATTTATGTTACCTTCTAAATTGAGGATTATATATATATATATATATATATATATGCTTAATTGGAAGATCTAACTAATTTACTATTCAACTCATGTATACCATTTATAGTATGCCAATCTAAATAATATTTGACAAAAAAAAATCTAAATAATATTACCCAAAAGGGTAATAATGTTTTCCACAAAGGATGATAAGAGAGAGGATGGTTTTTTTAAAATTTACTATAAAATATTTAGGATATAGTGGGATAAGCACTTGTCGACTGACCAGGTACGAACTAGAAAATAATGCCACGTGAATTATGCAAGTACTCTAAACTCTCCAACGTGGAAATTGTAAGAAGAAAACAACTCACAATATCCTAAAGTACCACTATAGCTGTGTTTGATACGAAATTGGCCCCATCGGCGAGACTAAAAAATTTGTCCCATAACACATTTCGGTGGATCATTTATGTACCCAATTGTGGTTTTTTTGTCCGGTGGAAACAACGACGCCTTTGTTGGACAGACAGAAAAGGGCAGGCTGGTCTGGTCCCTCTTGTGAGAAAATTAAAACCTCAAGTAGCACAATCACTAAGCCGTCCAGACACGAAAAAATGACAAAAGAACTAGGGTGGCAATGGCAATAAGACATTGGCCATCATCAAACCAACAAATATTCAAACCTTCATATAAATCAATTACTTGAAATTTGAATTGGGTTACACGGAACACATCTAAACCCATTCTAGTTGAATTTAAAGTAGCTATATCCACATGAGCAGAGCTTAAGATTTTTGTCTT
>SOPF01027539.1:0-141183 GCA_012979155.1 Hypericum perforatum
ACCTGTCCATCATCATGAGCCATGCAAGTTGGTGGGTCAACGAGACAACTCAATTTGGAGGAAACATTAGCAAAAGCAAATAGAAGCATTATCTTAGGATTGGCCCACGACAACCTTGAAATGGTTGTGTTGGGTCTGCCAGGAGCAAATATTTTCTCAATTCTCAGGCCAAAACAGATTTGACCCCGGAGAGAGAAAAGATGGACCAGAGAAAGAATAAGGCCATAGAAAAAGGAGGAACTTATGCTTTAAAGCTCATAAAGGAAGATGATCTCATAATCTTATCCACTGTAAGATGATCTCATAATCTTATCCACTCTTTCAAGTAAGCAAAACGCTCAATGAAATCGTGCTCTCGGAAGTTCAAGGAGATAACAATCCTGACACTCTCAAGCAATAACTTGGGCTATTAAAATCATAGATCACTGATAATGTATGCGACACAAAAAAGCTTCTGAAAGCACTCCTCTTAATCTATACAAAGCATGTTCCGCAGCAAAATATGGCTCACATGTCATTTGTGATAGCTCACATGCCAGTGTTAATAATCATATATTGAACAACCAATGGTTTTCCCTTGACCTGTAAAATAAAATAACTATCCGTATAGAGCGTTCCTGGAGCTGCAAACCTGCAATCCTGGCGCGTCATCACGCATACTTGAGAATACAGAAAAGCCGCACGGTCTAGATCAAAACCATTCTTGAGTCGAAATACAACTAGCACAAGAAGTTTGAGGACACGTGGGGCTTCCTTTGTTTACCAGAAATGACAGCTGCTGGTTCTACAGTCCACTTCCTTCCAACTTTTGTTTCATCTTGTATTGTAAAGTAACAGGAGCACAATCCAGTGGAGTTTCTCCTACAGCAAGAAAGCAAGTTAAAATGGAAGCAAATCATCTGGGAGGAACAATTCACTGGAACTCATGAATAACGAAGTTGTAAGCATGGTAGAGCTACAGTCAAACAGTGACAATCCTCATAGAATAATGATTTCCTCGAATAACCTTTCCCTGGCAATGACAGGTCCCCAGCATCATGCTTATCAACATGAAAGAACAACCACGAAACCTTCAAAAGTACGTCAAAACTTTTGTTGATTATCCGATGGCAAGCTTGTTAAAGCTGTTCACGTCCTGCTTGATCCATTCATACTATACAATAGCCAACTCTACGACACTGAATCTTGAAGAAGAATAATTAGTGTCATTGTGGCTAAAGAAAAATTAGTTACCTTGTGCATTCTTGCAGTTTATGCTTGCTCCGGATTCCATGAGGATAAAGGCAATATCTGTCCTATTAAATACTGCCGCCTACGATTAAATCCCACAATCAGTATCATAAAAAGATGGAGGAAAGAGCTACAGAGAGAGGGGGGATGTTTTTACCAGATGAAGCAATGACATTCCTTGTCTGTCACGGTAGTTTGCATCCACACCCTGCCAACACGATGTCGTTTAGTTCCTTTTCTTAACATTCTATTCACAACATCTGCTCTGAGACAACAATTACCTCATTCAAAAGCTTCTTGAGTGCAGCAGTATCACCATTTTTAATAGCTTCTCGTGCTCCCTAAAGAATAACCACAAAAAATGGATTCTATGGGGCCAGTAATTGAGATCCGCACAAAGTATGCCAAGACGGGCATTCTAAAGAAACTGAATATACTTTCACCATTAATATTAGGCTTATACCTCTCCATTGGCTTCATAATCTACCGTAGTTCTACCTTCAGTGGCATTAGTCATTTGGCCATGATTGAAAACAGAACTGCCATCATGGACAAGTCAACATAAGTACAAAGAATATAACAAACCAGACAACAGCGATGGTTGACTCCCGATCATTAGATAATAGTTGAGGAAATAATGATTCGAGTCTTCGACTAGACCCTCTCAAGTACACATAAAATGGGTAAAAAGGTTGAGAAAATTTTTAACCGGAGAAAACCATGTGTGCCACTAATACCATCTGCCTTATCCCTACTAAAATGCAAAGGAAACTCCTGGCAAACATTCTTGAGTAGGCAAAAACTATATCATCAAGACCATCCTCCTCCATCAAAGCACCCACATGATTAGAATATCAACAGCCTCAGTTTGAGGCGGATATTGATCCCCCGCTTAAGAGATATGAGAAGCCACAGGTGCACATTATCTGAAAATATGTGTTTCAATATCCAACGTTTCCCCCAAATATGGGGACATCTTCCTAATTAAGACACAGATTCGGTTAGAATCAGTATTCTGATAGGAGCATCAAGTTCTTTTATCAACAACTGAGTCAGATGAAAGGACTCTGGTTATAACTAAAAGTAATTTCAAATACTTTCAATTTGGTGGTGACATCATATGCACTGGATTTTTTCTTAAAAAGAACAACCGAATCGTTCTGAGGCATCAACATTAGAAGAAGACGGATAGAACCAGAGAGCGCATACCCGTGGTTGGTGTTTGAAGTAGAACCTTTGTTCCTTGATCCGGTATCTGTCTTCTTTGGTTTTATATTTGAGGATGTAGATACAGTAGGAGAAGGTTTAGGCTGCCAATAAATGAAAGTAGTAAGTTATGTATCGACCATTACTTGTGGCAAGGCAATTAGACTGACATTACCGGTGGTGCCAGAACTTCTTTAGTTGCCTCTGGAGCTTCACAGATGCACAGAGGCATCCCACACTTGCACTCAACGACCGGAGGAGCAAACTGTGGTGCCATAGTTGCTTCTACGGCAGAATTTGATCCGGAACCAATGTCAATTCTAGATACTTCCTCTGCCATTGAGCTAACCCCATCAGCAGAAGTCTGTGCATTGATTATCTTAGGCCTGTGTCAGTGTTACACATGCATAATCAGGCAACCAACACTCGAAAGAAATAAGATCCCGCTTAAACATCAACAAGCAGAAATGCAGATACATTGTGGGCTAACCGAGTATCTAAATACGAAACAGAAACACGCTTAAACAAGCAGCAATTGACATGCATCCATCAACTTCTCCCGCCTCAAGACACACAAAGCGATCCAACCAAACCGTCGATCAACAAAACAAACTCGCGCAAAACATTAAAGAGGGGCAACTCACCGAGCAGAATTATTGAAACAATCAGCACAAACTCTGACGTCGGTGTAGATTCCGAATTGGGGCAGAGCCTGAGGTGCAAAAAAAGAAGGGGGCAACCGGAAACTTGTTAATCCTAATTACAACTTAATCTCTTCGATAATTATAAAGAAAATTAGCTAATAATAACACCTAAAACGATACCATCTGGTCCGAAGAGTGATCGTGGCATAGCGTCCTCCCACAACAACGGCAATGGTGCTGCAATTTTTTTCTCAAAATATATTATGAATTAATACATATATAAAAAAACAAATTCAAAAAATCAAATACCAGATCGATACCCGTCGACGGAAAGTGCCGAAGCTGCACTTGCAGACGTCGCACCGATCGGCTTCCTGGAACGGCGGTGGCTCCGGCACCATCTCTGCTTCTGCTTCGTTAATTCTTTTATTTTCTTTTTCTTTTTCTTTTTTGGGAAGTTGACACTATCAAGACAACGGCATTTTTTATTTTTTATTTTTCTATTTATTAAATTGTCTTCGACCTTCAGGCTTTAATTTATCTGGTCGCCGGGTATTCCCGCGCTGAGTTGCTGGGCCCACCATGAGAGGCCCATGGACATGCATGGAATTAATGGGCTTTATTTGGTTGATGGGCTTGTGATTTGTTTGGATTTTCATCGTGGGTAATACTACTAAGCTTTTCTAATTTGTAAATTCTGATTATCGATAATATTATAATGGTTGAAATACATTTTAGTGTTACGATGTTTCACGGTTTGACATATGCTGATATTGAAATTTCAAAGTGCGTCACAAAAATTTCACATAATTGACAATTAATAACATTTGTTAACTGAATTAATGAGGTAATCAGACGTCAATAATTGTAATTGTATATCAAGTTATTAATTTTATCTATGTATTATATTATTAATTTAAAAAGAAAATTACTAATTTTTGGATTCAAATCTAGACCGGATGGAATCGGCAATGTTCAAATCAAGGTGAATTGTATGTATACATGCAGATAAAACTAGTGATGATTTGGGTAAAAATTATGTTATCTAGTCAGGTAGCCGGATAATCCTGAACCAAGTGGTAACGTGTTAGAGTGAAAAAAATGCATTTAGTAAAATGAAATTTAGCCTATTTTAATTATGGCTTCTAATTTGAAAGAAAAGAGGGGGAAATGAAAAGAGAAGAAGAGTCTAGGTTGGGCTCACCTACAGACGACACGTTGATAGGGTGAGCTGGATGGACCGAGCGAGCGTCTCCATAAAAAAAAAAGCCCGTACGGGGAACTCGAAAAGTCACACACACCCAACAAAATCTAATATAATATTTAACCAAAAAAGCAAGGGCCACGAACCAATGAGTAGGACTAGAGCAATTGATTCTTTTATTGTTTTGACCACGTGCAAAATATGCTCAAATATTTTTAAACGAATCTGACCCAGGTTAATTTAGTGATCTTACAAGTTACACGGCACCACCTAAACCAAAATCTTATCCTCTGGTTAACCAAACCCTTTTAGTAAGAAGTTTTATACAAGTCCTTAGTTTTCCCATTGGAAATTTGATTATTCCATACAGAAAGTTTGCATTTATAGGGCAATTAGGGGCTTGCCTAAATCTAAATACACGAAAATTTATTTGTGGTGAAAAGTTTACTAAATACTCTAAATGTTGCGTGATTTTGACGTTTAGGTAAAATGCATAAGACTTTTGGTACTCACCGAAATGTAGTCTTATTTTATTTGTTTGATTACCTAATGCACCGCACCATAATTTTCACGTGATTTGTCAAATTTGTCGTGAAGAGTTGTGTCATTTGTCATTTAAATAGTTTATTTTTTTTTGTCTCAACTATTTTGGAATTTGTTTATCCGAGAAAAAATTATCAAATTACACAGTACCTCTTCATATCCTATTAGTGCATGTAATATGTATTGTGAAATATAGAAATAGCTTATTCATATGGGTATTTATTTCGATGGAATTCAATAAATTGATTTTTAATTGAAACCGTCTTTAAACATCAATTAATTTTTTGAGTGTTTGTTCTTAAATGAGAGCACCATCTTTGTAAGTACAAAATTATTCTTTTTAAAGTGAAAGAGTCATTATGATACAAGAAATTAAAAATGCATTAAATAAGTTATGATAATTTATAAGATTAAGCAAAATTCAATGATAAGAAATGAGTGAAATTTATTATTATTATTATATCTTGATAGCGTAGGTTAGTCTTGTGGTAGACTAACGTTATTTTCATTGAACATAACATAATGGTTGATGTACTAGTATGGTAATATTTGTTTACTTTAATTTTATAATTTTTAGAATTTTGCAAAACACACATTTGTAAGATTTGAAAAAAAAAAGTTCAAGTCTAGAAATAGTTGGAGGGAGAGACAGAAGGCTCACACAGAGCCAATCTTCTGTTTCCACCTGATATTTGCTTCTTGGACAAGGGAATCATCTGGGTTCCTCAAATTCCGGCAACATCCTCTTTTCTTCTCTAAGTGAAATGGAGGTTGGTGAATGCGAGGAAGTGAAGAAGCCCAAGGAAGGAGGTGGGTTGGCGTTAGAAATGAAGAAAGACGAGGGCTTGCTGTTGGGATCTGCCACTTCCTCCAGGTTTGGCCTATTTTCTTCTCCTCTCTTCTTTTTTGTTGCTCAAGTTACGTTCTTTTGTTCTTGTCCCCACATAAAGTGTTGGTCTTCCTTTGGAGCCGAAGAGGAAGCAGTAAATGGGTTGGCTTTAGTGATTGTCTGTGTGTAGCTTGTGAGATATGGAAATAAATCCAAGGTCTTGAGGAAGCTGAGATTCTCCTTATCTTCAGAGAGAGACTCATTATGGGATTGTGTTTCAATTTCTTTTTCGTTGGCTGCTAGTATTGTTTAACGTGTTTTTTTTTTTGTTCTTTTAAGTTTTTTTTTTGTGAGAAAAATTGTGGGTTTAAATTGTTTACACAATTCCGGTTGTTGGTAGGGATTTACGGAGCTCGAACCTCCCACCTCATGCTTAAGGCCATACCCCCTGTTTTGACCGCTAGGCCATACATGCGGTAGTTGTTCTTTTAAGTTTGAGTATAAGTTTTCAAGGAGTTTTCAACTGCTTGGATCTTAGTTTATTGGTTGCAAGGATTTGTTGCTTTTAAATCTAGGAGAGGAAAGATCAGATTTTTGAAGCTTGCTTGCTAGCTGTATTTGTTGACCACTAGCCTCTGAATTGTTCAAATCAGTGGGCCAGTCGCGAATTCGGTTGAGATATAGTTATGGTTAGGCAACTAACTGAATTGCTGAAATGGAAAGAAAGTTCATGTTTTTTGGGGAAGTATGTGGATGAATCAGCCATCAGGAAATTGGGGATGGAACTAGGTTTTGGTACTCTCTGCCGCTGGATACATTCAAAGACCAGCTACTATCTGCATGCTTGAGGACTATTCTCAGACGTTTTCAAATTATGTTGTATCGTCACCGGGTTTCAATGAGGAAGCAATTTGTCTATCGTTTTGGAATTTCGCATCTTGGATTGTACCTTCTTCTCCGTTTTCACTTCTCCGTGTTATAATCCTTGATCTCTTTCTGTAATGGTTTTTCAACGGAGGACTAAGTCAGGTGGAACATTAGGGTCCACTTGAGAAGAATAATTGTCACATCACTTTCTGAGATGATGTTTTGCTGATAAAAATTGATGCTTTGAAGGTCAGGCCGTCTTATTACAAAAGAGGCCAAAAGCTTCAATTTCCCTGGATTAGATTCTGTGCGGCTTCACGGTAGGCTTATTCCAAAGAATTTTACACTGATAGGAAGAGGACAAGGCATATAACTGTAACACTTTAGGGTTAGTTTCCATCAATGCCTTCCTCTCTCTACTCTTTCTTTACTTTTCTCGTGAAACAAGTTTGAGTTGTTCTCCTCCTCTGCATAATAGTTATGGTAGCCATGTTCAAATAGCCAAGGCCTTGGCTAAGGTGAATTCCATGGAAACAAAGTAGTAGCTTGAAATATAACTCTATAACATCCATTGATTTTTGTACTCGAAGGCCCACTCTGATGAAATCTTCTGGAGTTAAGGCCACCGTGCCAAGCCCCAATCATCTCACCATCTTCTATGGTGGGAGGGTGTTTGTTTTTGACACAATTCCTGAGGAGAAGGTATGTTTCCAGTCTCAACATTGCAGTCAACCTGTCTTCAGCGGATGTTGCAATCTAAATCCTTCTCTTATGTGCTTAGGTTCGTGAAATTTTGCTGATCGCCGCAACGGCAGCTGCTGCAAAATCTGGTGACATCAAGACCGAGGCTGTTGGTCAAACTGGTACACCTATTCTTACCAGATCACCATCACTGCAGAGTACTGCCTGTGTTTTGCCTTCACACTGCAACTTCCAAGCTGGTAAGTGCATAAAACAATGTCGCGTGAATCTTGTTTCATGTTTGCTAACACTCATCATTGATGATTTAGGTTTCCCAATCACAAGTAAACATTCCCTGCAGCGATTTTTTGAAAAGCGACGTGATAGGTATGCATTTCCTGACGCTTTGAATTTGCAGTTTCGGTTTTACCTGTTTTGGCGAAACGTCCAAGCACGGTTGTGTTTTCTCGATCTACTGCATAACATCACGAGTGAAGCATGTTGATGATTCTCCTGGCAGGCTGGTGAACAAAAGCCCATATGCTGCAGCAAATGCAGGTAGACTCTCCGAGACTGCAACTCCAGAAACCAAGCTTGAAGCTTCGCTAGATACCGGATGTTCTGAGAAAACTCTGGCATGCGGAGAAAAGGTTAACACAGAAGTTTCTGGAGGTGCTGCCTGATGAAAGCAAGCTAATCGCGATGCTTATGAACTGTCATCTGTCGTCGGCCATGATAAATCTAGCTAGATATCAATGTGCATAATGCACTGTAGGTACGTGTTATTTGATTTGTTCAGACCTGTTCAGATCCCTGTCAATGCCAAACGGGGATCTTGTCTCAACTCCCGGTGATTACCCCGTAGCTGAAGTATGTTCAGAAACTAATGTGACCTAAAGTGAACACGATCACTGTGTCCTTGTATGACCCCTTCATTATGTTCGACTCTTAATTATCGTCTATTCTAAGACTACTGTTTCATGAATTAACTTATTTCTTAACATAGTCTTTCAGGCCTATGCTCATTCATAGGTTATTCCGATGTGCATGTTCTAAAGTTAGTAAAAACAGGCGTCTTCAATTGCAAGAGGCAACTTGGAGGCAACTTGTTAACAGATACGCGATTGTCCTCGATGGACACCGATGAATCCGAAAGGACAAACTAGTGTTACAGGTGACAAAGGGTACACCATAGACGTGTTATGAAAATCTAACCACAAACGTTTAAGCACCAATGCAAATGTCTACTTGATCTAGCAACAAATACCCCCAAGTGTACCTGGGATACCGACCACGTTATGACCACGAGGATATCAGTCATTGACAAAAATATCCATCACGAGCTGGATTACAACTTAAGTAATCTTCTTCGCGAGTATCAGTGTGCGCTGCGAAAGATTCCATGGATGTACCCGCCAGCCATAATAAAAGAAACGAGAGAAACAACACCTGCCGGAAATATCTTCCCCGACTTCATGAAACGGCCGCCCATAACTCCCATAAGAGCAGCAGAGACACCTGTAATTTTTTCAAGACATGGTTATACATCTAATAATCAAAGTGAAACAAAGTCACCCTTAAATACATCAAAGAAGCCAGACAAGGCTAGTACATGAGGTCTAATAAGTCTCTCAGAAGGAAAGGTGGAAATAATTATTTTGTAGTTATAACAAAGACTTCACTGCAAGAGAATCACAATGTTGATCCAAAACAGGCTCCTAACTTCACGTGAAAATATTAGATGAACTTTGTCCGTCAAGCAATAGAGTGCAGCCTGTGCATCAATGCAACGGGCTTCTGTACAGACCATTGTCACGGATTTTCGAAAACGAATTCTCCATGGTTGTCTGATAACCATGTATGGATGGCTCAACTTGGAAGTTTGGTTTAACCCCATAAATCAGCAGATGATCATCACTACCTCCAATGTCTAACCTTATGCATTTCGAAATCGAAATCCTCAGCGTTATTATTGCACAAGCACGACAACAAGGATCAGTCTGGAGCCTAGCTTTACGAAATTGAAGTTCTTAGCAACAATTCAGGAATCGAAATCAAAGGGATCACAGTCCCGAACTTACCAAGGCCAATGGAAGAAGCGTAGACCGGGTTCGAAGGAAGTTGAGTGTGAACATAAAAAAGCGCGGACGCGGATATTCCTCCGGCTAAAAGCGACTTCTGGCTTCCGCTCTTCAAGAATCCCATTAGACCCCCAACTACAATCGCCACGTCATCAAACCAAAACAAATTAGCAACAATCAATAAACCCTAAATAATTCAAAGAATAAATTCCTCTTTTCGAACTCTTCCTACTTACTTCCGACGAGGGCGGCGTAGCCAAGGGTCAACTTCTGAGACATCGACATCCCCTTCTTCTTCTTCTTCCCGTCGTTCTCCTCCTCTTCGCCGGCGCACTCCTCCGGTCCTTTGTCTCGATCCCTTCCTTGGAAAGGTCAACGTTGTCGTTCACGATCGTCGATGCGGGGGAGGAGGACGGTGGAGCGGGGGTCGTTACAGCACTGGCGGAGACGACGGTTTTTGGAATGCGTTGACTTGTAGAGGTAAAAGTCAAACGAGGGAGCACGGGAGATGGTGTGGACGCGAGAGCGCGGGATACGATGGGGCGGAGACGCGGGAGGAGGAACGAGGACTTAAGAGGGAAGAGCTAGTGGAGACGCACCTAAGGCTACTACTACCAACTTCTCTGTCATTTTGCTTGATCCTGTCGTTTAATTTGTTTCGGTTCGACCGTTTCGTGGGTGTTCTCGTAGTTTCTACATTTTTAAATTTTTTTAGGACAAATTACCTTCAGGTACATGATCTTTTGCGAAATACCTAGTAGACTTCTCGTCCTTTGTAAATTCGTACTTTTGTCTAACAATCTACCTTCGTGACCGACCACTGATAGTCAATGTGAACTATCTCTTCTACGTGGATGTTGATAAGGATTGTTAAGTAATTATGTCTTTGTCAAATTACATGTTGTACGCATATTAGTATATATATACGACCTTTTGGCATTCAATGAAATTAATCAGCAATATTCAGTCATCACAAATCTTATCTTCTATAGCAATGGTGGTCCATTACTTCATGTTCTTGTAAGATCGATCCCCACCGAGTACATCTTCTATTTCCTCAGCTCCTCGGGCATGATCATTGCCTAAGATCTCATGCACAATTGCAATTGCAATTGCTTCTCTGAGTACCTGAGGTTGCTGTCAGTCTGTACAGAGAACTCAATTGACTTGGTGGAGTGCAGAGGAAAAATGCTGATGGTGGTCTTATCGAAATTTTTCAAGAGAGTCAGTCTATGGGTATGGAAGTTTGACGAGAGCAGCGGATTGTGGCAAGATATATATGCACAATGCCCCTCTTCTATGTCACATGAGTTCTACGACACAAAGGTGGACATAAACGGCATAGACACGGGCGACCAGATGCTCATCTGATTGGACTCTGCAAAATTCTAGGATAATGAAACCTGTGACTTGTGGGTCAATGAGTGGGAAGAGTTGCGAAAGCGGATTAATAATGGTGAAGATGTTAAGTTTATGTCAACCTTTGCATTACAGTCACGGATCGAAGTCACTCTTTCATTGTTTAAACTGTTTGATTTTTTGATACCATTAAACTTTACTATATAACTTGTGCTTTTTTTTATTTCTTGGAAGAAAAAAATATATTTGGTAACTGTTCCTTGTGTTATCTAATTTATTTTGCATTTTAGCTCTTTGTATTAAAGTAGAGATTAAGGCATTCCATGAGACTGGTCTTTGCGGATTTGCAAAAAGTTTTGTGCACGTAATTAATTTGCGTCAGAAAATTGCTTTTTCTAACTCAGGTTCCTCCAACTGTTGTTAATTATCTTTTTAATTGTTCTTGAAGAGAAACTACCCAATATTTGGTGCAACAAGTAGGAAAACCATGAAAAAAGATGACCGTAGGAAACTGAGATATTAAAGAAGATTGACGATAGATTTAGGCACTCGCTGCCTTCACTTTCTCGATGAGATCGGCGGCATCTTGAACGGTAGCGATGTTCTCAGCACCTCCTTCGCCGATCGAGACCTCAAATTGCTCTTCCAGAGCCATCATGATCTCCACCTGGAGAGAATTTTCACTTCCTCAAGTTAATTGCAGGTTTTCGTGATCAAAGAAGAGGAAGAAGAAGAAGAGACTGACCGTGTCGAGGGAGTCGGCTCCCAAGTCGGCGAACTTGGTCTCCGGAGCGACAGAGCTGACCTCGACGGACAGTTGCTTTGCGATGGTGCTCTGGACCACTTGCAGTGTCTCAGGATTAGCCTAAACCACCAACAAGTTAGAGAACAACCAACCACCCTCGTAGATTAATATGATTCCAACGATATCATCTTACAGAGCAGGAAATCGCTGTCCGGAAGCGCCTAGACCCTGAAGAAGAAGAAGAGATTTGAGCCGACGACTTCCAGAACTGAGCACTGGGGACTTGTTTAAGCTCGGAACACACTTTACCACCCTGCACGAAAGTATAATGGTGTTCTTTATGACGCTCATTGGCCACACACTATTCAGTAGATCGACTTGTACTTGCACTTAATTTGATGTTCTGGAAGCTAGCAGAACTAAGAGGTCTCGAGTTTGAATTATTGTAAATGTAATAGTGTTGAATATTTGTCAAAGAATTTTGTCACGGTTCAAAAGTGATACCTAATTTAAAATTGTATTAATCTACCAATTGAGTATGCAAACAGATACTATGTGGTATCAACAACGAGGACAACAAAAAAATAAATTAAAACGGACAGTAATTTCCGAGCGAATCACTAACATTCTTGACGGCGATGGTTTTTGGCTGACCGGCGAAAAAAGCGGCACGCGGTGCAATAGCCAAAGGGCTTGTTTGGGCTGCGACGAAGTTGGCCATAACGAATTTGATAGGCTTGTTTTTGGTGTTAAGTGGATTGGCAAACGAAGAAGCAACTTTCGTGTTTAAATAGGGAATAAGGTGGCTTAGTTATGAAGGGGCTTGGTGATAATCTCTATGTGCAATTTTGTTTTTAGGGGGTTCAAGTTGGGCGGCCGCTACAATGTTTTGTCTCTCCTCCTTTTTGTTTGCTGTGAGCAACATTCGAAGGAAGCAAAATCATGCCAGGGACTATTATTTTATTGGGAGCTAATTATGATTAACCTAAAACAAAGCCCAATCCAATTATAATGCTCAAATAAAGAATAAAAATGGTCATGTCAAAATATTTTGGTGAAAATTAAAAAATGCCGTGATAACTTATAGATGGCCAAATCAATTAGTTTTCATTTTTATAAGTCTCACCCGACAGTAAATTATTGTCAATTTTTATGAAACTTTAGTGTCAATTTATTTGACATATTCAGAATTTTTCAGTGTTCAATCTCTGACGAGTTTAATTATTTCATCTCGGAAAATTTACCTTTCCAAAAATATAAATCCTGTCCCATTTGCCAATGAGAAAGTAAATTCCGATCTACTTTATGATAATATTTGAAATAAAATTTTTATTGAAAGAGAGAAAAGTAAAACGGGTGGAGGCAGCCGTTAACAATTAGCCCATTCGCGCTTGGGGCTCCGACTGTCGAAGTATCAAGTATGTGCGGAAAGGGCCGGGCTTCAAGTGGGCCCGAGCTAAAAAAAAAAGGGGTCACGAGGAAACGGTCGACCACGGGTCCGTTTTCAATGTGTCCGGCCTTTTTTCAAAGGGAGCTGAAGGTTTAGCTGCTGAATTGGCAAGTTTGAGATCAGAGAGTTGCATAGTTAGGGGTGAGCATTTGGGATTGGTATTTCGGGATTCCCAAAATTTTTTCAGTATTCGGGATTTTAGGATCGGGATTTTCGGGATCAGGATTTTGTTCGGCAGGGATTTTGCGGCAATTTCGGTATTTCGGGATAGTTCGGGATTTTACCGAAATATCCCGAAATACCGAAATATCGAGTACTAAAGTGTAATTTTCTATATATATATATATATTTTATAAAAGTTAGAACCTACCGGACAAACTTCAGCCCAGCCCCTGAGCCCAATAATGCCTAAATTTAATATGAGCCCACTGTCCAATGTCCACGAGTCTAAAAGACTAAAACTAAAAGACTTAAGTAAACTGTAAACTGAAAGCCTAAAACTAAAAGCTTAAGTTCACGACTCCACGACTTATTCCACTTTCAACTAAACAGACTCCATTAAACAGAGTAACAGACTCCACGACTCCGACGTCTTCAGTTCTTCCGGGCTCCACCCGACGGCCGACTCCACGACTCCGGCCGCCTCCACCTCCAGGCACTTTCGGCTCCTCCAGCTCTATCCGGTGAATTTTTCTCTCTTCTCAGCCCTAATTCTAAATTTAGTAAAATTGATTAGGGTTTTAAAATTCAGGGTTTTTGTTGCTAGAACTTAGGAGGCTTAGATTTGATAAATTCTCTCCGATTTAGCATATGTGGATAGGAATACATCTCCGATTTTTGTTGCTAAAATTTTGTTTCGGGATTATGAAACTTTTGTTTAAACAGTTGAACTTTTGTTTAAAGTTTAGACTTGAACTTTTGTGGATTGTGAAACTCAGTTTTTACAAAAATTTCGGGATATTTCGAGTATTTCAGGATAATCCCGAAATTTTAATTCGGGATCGGAATTATCCCAAAATTATTTCGGTACGGGATTGGGATAGATTTTTTTGGTTATTCGATATTCGGGATATTCGGGATTCGGGATATTCAGGATCGGGATTACCGAATGCACACCCCTAAGTAGAGTAACAGGATTTGGTCTCAAGAAGATCCATTTCAGAACCGTCTTGACATATTTGATAAACCATTTTATGATAATCGAAAATATCACTTTATCCAATTTTTATTATTGGAAATGGGTCCAATAAATCACTTTATCATAATTGAATAAACTATTTTATTCAACATCTTTTATTTACTTCCCTCCCAACGCATTTCTGTTGCGAAATAAAGTTAAATAACCTTGAGACGGAATCGCTCCAAGGGCGATATAATTATGAGCTACAATTAAATAAAAATAAAATTACACGTTACGAATTAAGTTAAGGGGAACGATAAAAAAAGTAGAGTAGTTATTGTTGAATGTGTTGATGAAGATCTTCTCCTTCATCCAAGTTCTCTTTATACAGGGAGTTTCGTCCTTAAGAAATGGAAAATTCATTTAGACCATTTCTAATTCAATTTGCCTCGGTAAAGGAAAATAACCTATAACACTTCCAAAATAGGAGAAAATCGTACTTTCTACGAGGTATCCTTCCATATGTGCTTGCCTTCTACATGTGATCGCTACTAAAATATTGAACAACATCACGTCCTCAGAACAAGAAAATCAAGGTTGTGGCGAATAAGCATCCGGTCAAAACAAGAATAGGCAAGTGTTGGTTTGAATATTAAAAAATTCTGTTCAACCAAGAAAATTCTCATGTCATGACTAAATATTGAATTTTGACTCCGAATATTGAAATATATTTGTACTCCAAAACAGTTCTATACGTCTAGGACAAAATCCAATCATCTAGTAGGGAACATCTTTTATGTCCTTAATGCGGAAAATAAGCATACTACTTCTAATTATGTGAAAGATATAAAGAAGAGTTACACTAACAAGAATCTGGTTTCAAAGAGCTCTCTTCACTCGGCGTTTTTAAGAGCTTTGAGGATGTTCTCCATTTATTTATCCTATTTAGAGTTCCCCGGCCACAAGGGTTTTCTTTTTTCCATGTTCTCCAACTAAATTCTTTATTAGGTGGTATCTTCTCATAGGAAATTTATGCTTGGCTTAAGACTACAAATAAGGCTGAAGCTTTATCCCAACAAAGGACAGTCCTACAGAAGCTGAGATTGCTGACCATAGGCAAACACAGGTACTACATTTGAATTTAATAATAATAATTGTTCAGATGTTACACATTTGATGTAAATTGTTATTGAATGCATTATATTCTAATAAAGAAGTATTGAACTAAAAAGGGGGAATAAGACAATTATTCAGTGAAAAGCCACGTCATCTCTATTATTTTTGTGTGGAACACGTCATCTTTAGCTGGCGGCATGAACGGTGCCAGATCCTTATCATGTCCAATTAGATAGATTGCAATGTCCGTTTCTCACACGAAATAGAAGGCTGTTTTTGTGTTTCTCACTGTGGGCACTCGGCTGTTAGATTCTCTACGATGCATCCTTCATGTGGTGATTATATATTTTAGCTTCTCCTTCGACAAAAAGATTATAGAAGAAAACTTATCCAATGAAAACTATGTAGGAATTCGGAATTGTGCATTATTTAGAATAACTTACGCTTTTAATTACCAAATCGATTTAAGTGATAAAAAATTTGAATTTATTTAAGAATATTTTGGATTCAGGTTTTAAGAATATAATATTATTATTGAAGGGTTTTAAGAATAGGACCCTAAGTTCCCATTTTATTCATCGCCATGCGAAAAATACTGATTGAATACATCAGGGCATATTAGTACTAAGTTTATTAGGATCTGGAGTTAAGTCTTAAAATCTTGTAATTCTAAGATTTGAAATGAGAAAAATGAGTTGCAGCGGATGCAAAATCGGAGCGGAAGTTAATCGGTGGAATCGCAGCTATAAATCGTGATATTACTCTAGTTGGAGGTGCAACTTTTTGGTTTTTTTTTTTTGGTTTTGGCTTTACTGATTACAGTTGTATTTTTTATACCATATTTGGCTTTTACTATTTTTTATGGATAAATTATTTTCAGTTTCTTAATTTATTGAATTATTTTGGAATTCTCACTCAAAAGAAAAATGTTGATACTGCGTCTCTAATTAATATCAAACATCCAATTTTTTTTACATGTGAAATGATATTTGTATCATTGTGATTAAAACCTTCTCCCTCTCTCCTTCCCTCACTCTGTCTCCCTCCTCCTCTAACGTCTAACACCTTAAACCCAATAGCAACATTTTTTAAGAAGGCGAATTTCTGAAACAATATCGATAAGCTAAGTATCCTACCACAAAGAAGGTTATAAGTCATAAATAGGAGACCAGATAATATTGATATGTAATATTTGTTAGTTACAAAATATAAATTACTATCTAATTTGAATCGTAACTCTAATTCATATTTTATATAAGTTTTGCCAACGTTCACTATTTTATATAAATCGCATGATTTAGCAAATAAAACATAGGACATAAAGAATGAATTAATTAGTCAACTGCATATTGTTCATGCTTATGAGTTGTTAAGTTTTTCATACTTATTTCTATAATTTTGTTTATTCAATAAAATTTACTATTCATGTTATAATTTTACGATCTATTTTTTATATTCAAATATTTTTTAGTAAATTCCAATTTTGATAACGCTTGTAACGTTCTTAATAATTCAATCAAAACACACGACAACGGAGGCCTATCACAGCGTGGTCAAAATCTGTCGACACCTTCCATCGAGACTTTGCATGGAATACTCCCCTCTTATAATATTCAATGTTGACTGTGCATTGGGACAACAGACTAACTCCTTATCGACACCTTCAGCTACACGGCACTCGTGATTTTATTAATTATTTATTTGAAGGCCATATAATGGTTAATATTGCAGGTCGTTCAACTTTCAGATAAAAAACATAAATATTCACTGAATAAATCCCTCTATGTGAAATTTTGGTTGCACTAGTCAATAATGACTGTATATTTTCTATTTGTCGATCGATGAAAGTAAAATGGACGGTTCGTTTTCTGCGCATTAGGTTGGCGGCAACTTGCCGCTAAAAAAAAGTTATAGTATGATCTGAGTTGTTATTCATCGGGTAATTTAAATTTAAATATGGTATCCTGGTAAATGCATACAAATTTTTTATATTTGTAGAAGAAATGAAATATTATGGGACGGTGGTCGTGGTCCGGCCTACAACCCCCACTAATTACGGAAAATGACCGTTCACTTTAAAAGATAGAATAGATCGAGAGGGCCTGTACCATAGTATGTATCTAGAACCCTTTTTAAATTTCAATTCAATGTATCATAAATGACACAAATGTTTAATGTTACAATTACTATTTGCAGTCCATAAATGATAGCCAAGGTTTCACGATGGGCTCAAACGGCAAAAATATACCAATGTTGTGCTATGTACGATATGAGATGAGTTAAAAAAGTTCAAATTTTTTTATTATAATTACTTCTTATTAAACTTATTTGGCTTATCTGCTACTATTTACGCTTGAATTTGAACCCATTAAATCTAAAATTTGTATTTCTCATTCCTCAAAAAGTAGACTTTTATGTCTTCTGAAAACCATGTAATCATCCACGTTTATTGATTAAAACGAAGAATCGGATCAAAAGTATGACGTGATTGGTCCAGATTGTCGGGAAACAACTGTCCAAACTCCTAACTGATTTTAATTAGAACAAATTTGATTCAACTAATAAATTTTAATCTATGTAATATTTAAAAATGATTTTACGGACGGTGCTAAACTGAATATTTTCGAAATCTTAATGTTTCCTGATACAAACATAAGTGATGTTAATGGGAAGCTGCAGGCTTTTTCTTTTCCGGTGTTGGCATGTAAACAAGAAGTCAAGAACTGCCTCTCATTTTTCCCTATACGCGATGCCCACGTGTCACCTAGCTCTTGATTGGACACCTTTAAGAGCTGCTCACGTGGCACATCTGTCCGCCCTTTAATTGTGCGCACCCGCTACCCCTCAAAGTGGAAAATGGCCGTTTGATTGCGACCCGTCACATCATGTCCGTCTGTGATGTGGTCAGGCGGGTCCTACGCACCTCCTCTCCTGCCAATCGGACGACGATCTGATATCTGCCCACAGTTCTTAGTTGGTGACCACCGTAGGCAAATAACTCTTGTCAATTTTTATTCTTGGAAATTATTTAGTATTTTTAAGTTATATATTATTGTCTGATTTTTCAATCGTGATTTTAATAATGATATTATTTGCTCAAGATTTTTTTATGCAGATTTTAATTTTTTTTATCATTTTTTTAAGCTTCAAACATAATGAATTTTTTAAAGTACCCTAAAATTTTCCAAAAATTAACTTTAGTATCTTGTTGTAAAAAATTTATCAATTGAGTTAAACTCACCTAATTTAAATCAATTTGGTCTATGACCAGTTGCCCGAACCATTCCCTTCTTGCCCGAGTCCTACCCCGTTATCTGGGTGAGTCACGTCAAGTATTTTCAATAACATGGCACCATGTCATCATTCACATCAAGTATTTGCAATGTTTATGTTAGGCAGCCACCCGAAAATCTTCCCGAAAAATTAAAAGCTACCACAATTTGAAATTTTGTTAATACAAAAAATTCAGCAATTGATCAAATTAATATGCTGTTTGAAAAAAAGATGCATTCTCTTTTTTTCCTTTGAGCATTAGATTATATTATTTTTCGGTAACGTTATCATTGATATCTATTCAGGAATATGACAAATATTCGATAATCTATAAGATTTTTTTACTGTGTCCCAATTAAAAGATCCGATGTTCCATTTAGAGAAATCCAATATATTTTAATAATTTTTATTTCAATTCATAAGACTTACATTTAATATGATACTATTTTAACCAGGGTTCTTAAACCTGGAGGTTGACCCAAAATTGTGTCCGACCTCTGGGTCAACCGATCCGATTAGCTCAACCGTTGATCGGACCAAATTGTTTTCTTCTATTTTTTTGTATTTTATGAAATATATATAGGTATATAAGTAAATAATTTATGTAATAAACTAATAATAACACAGTAGATTAAAAAATAACATATAAACATACCAATTTTTATAAAATATACCAAATAAAGTATTCATATAAATGGGCAATCTCAAACCGAAGATAAAATTATTTTAAAAAATAAATATTTTCTGGTCGAACTATCCAATCCGACCAAAATTGAGCAGTTCGCAAGGTAGGCATTTTAAAAAAATGGGACGGTCAACCGATCGGACTGCATTTTTTAAAACTTTGATTTTAACTAACCATTTTTCTTGAATTAGCTTTTTTGAACTGGTTCTTGAATTAGTTTATCTATGTTTTTTTATGAGAACTGAAGAAGTACAGAAAAGGAAAGTAATTAAGTTAAGATAGGGAAAAGAAGATGAGAGAGAAAGTGAGAATCGATTCGATGAGAATAACTATTGCATAAATTTCGGAATAATTCATATAATTATTGATTCTTCTATCTATACTTTATTTAGGTGGTTATGACAAAGTACAATATACTTACTATACATTTGCATATTATACAAATCAATTATGTATCATAATAACTCCCTTTTTTAAGTATCATTGTCATTAAGGATGTACCATAGTTTTTGGGTTTCATGAAGGAAGAAAAAACCATAACCTCAACAAGTAGGATAAATATACTAGCAATGTACTTTTCTATCCTCTAGAATCTAATTCAACTCACAATAACTTTAACAATATCTAACTCATACCCTATAGTGTTGACTAGCGAACATATAAATGTATAGTTTAGGGTAATAGAGAGGTACAAGGGGTTCTCTATATACTCTATCTGTGGACCCTTGGTTCGGTGACCTTTGTCGTGGTCCATTGGTTGACCCATATTCCCATTTCCTCGCGAAGTCTTGCTTCCATTTTAAATGGGTTGAACCTATGCCTCAACGAACTTCCTTCATTTTCTCTTAAATGGTGTCGGTGGTGTAGGAAGAAGAGGTGCACGACGATCCTAGTTGGAGCTCCTTTTTCTCGCCCCTACATTATTAGGGTTCTCAACAATCTCTCTCTGTAACGCTTCAATTATTGTTCCATTTTCGTCTCCATCCCTTCCATCTTTCGCATATTCTCTTCCATCTTTAAGGAAGTCTCTTTAAGCCGTTCGTCCACTTCCTTATGCAAGTTTTGGATTCGGGAAGATAAATTTTTCTCCAATGTCTTAATATGTTTATCCATCTTTATCATCTTCACCATTAGCTCACGATTCGAAAAAAAAAAAACAAATTTGAAACCAATTTGTTAAGGTCAAAACCTAGAATTTGAAGATCTCTTGAGAAATCAAGAAGTAAAGAGAGAAAGAAGGTCAAGAAGTAGAGAGAAAAAAGAAGGTAGTTAAGCTAAGAGATGGAGAAGAAGATAGAGAGAAAAGCAGGAATTAAATCCGTTGATAATAACTGTTGTACAAGTTTCGAAATAGTTCCTGTAGCTATTGATTCTTCTATTTATACCTATCGCTTACACCAAATTACAATTCAATTATTATACATTTGCAAATTCTACAAATCAGTCCTGCGTCATAACAAGTTCGTGGAAGAAAAAAATTGAATAGGAAAGCCGAGAAAGGTATTTCCTACCAGAATTTGATTAAATAAACATACGATGTTCGAGCCACGGTGCCACAAAGGAATGACTAAAAATAGACGAGAGAGATAAAGAGAGTAGATTCACAGAACCTAAATTAATGCCTGCAAAAGAAAATCTCAGAAGTTCCCAACTCTTGCTTTTGTTTGATTTTAGAGCGTAGAATCTACGAGATGAGATGATTTTCAAATTAAATTCGGATCGGTCCCTCCTAAAATAGAAAGATAAACTTCTGTTATCTATTAAAAGTAACAGGTGAAAAAACTGAGAATTGCAGGGTGGCGGTGGTGGTGAAGACGGGGAAAGCCAAGGGGATTGGTGGGTTTTTCTCAGCAGTAGCTGTACAAATATCTTTATCTCATCAATCAGAAAGAAAATAAAAAGGGGGTCTGTTTCTGAATGTCTGTGAGTGAGTCTTCTCTTTCATATATCCATTTGATTTTTGTTATTAAAATATTGGTTTTCTGTTTCTAGCAAATCTCTATCCTATTATTTGGCTGTTCGGATGCGGCTTGTGTTATAATTCTCTTTCATTGGCTGCCTGAGGCGGTCGTGTTTCCCTTTCTTTCTATCTTTTTTAGCTCTAATTGATTTCCTGCTTTTTATCTGTCTAACCTTTTGTCTTGTTCCCTCATTGCAACTTCCTCTCCCGTTTGTGATTTATTTATGTTTCGCGGGCCTCACTTATGATTAGGTCAATACGTCGACACCGGCAAAGAAACAGATAATGGTTAATGGTAGTTCATTTTGAAGTCACGTAGAAATGGTAGTCTTTCACGGTAGAAATATCTCGAGATTAGTTGAAGAGCTTTGTTTATATAAATGTAGAAAAAGATAATATTTTAGATTAGACATGAAAATTCAAATATAGTATTAAAATAAATGATCTTGTAAACTATCATTGTCTTCATATAACTGTTTCAGTACTCTATTTTGTCTCGATAATCTACGGTCAAACAAGTGTGTAAATATATATATATATATATATATATATATATATATTTATATTTTTTTTTTTTTGCAAACTTGAAGTTATAGAACGAGGCAGCTGCGAAAGTATTGTTTATTAGCTACTTATATTTTATTTCTACTTCGTACACGTCCTCGGAATGTCGCCAAGGCCTCTCTTTTAACTAGCTAAGCGTTTCTTGGGAAGAATCAAACATGAGAATCAACAACCCTGCATGCGGGGATAACTTCTTATGCCTTGCCCTGATTTCGCCATTTGTCATCCTTGAACTATTGCATGTCTTAAAATGATTCGCTAATCTATAGATATATTATCCGTTGTTGATATATTTAACAACGGTTTGAAGATATCACATTAATGTAAATTATGTTTGTCTCTGTGATGGACGTATGTAATTTCCTTTTTACCTTATTAGATCAAGGGAATCCAACTATTTATTTAGCTAGGAAATAGATACATCCGCACTGGCTAAATGGTTCAGATCCTATGGTGGTGCTGGATGCCCCTTCAGAATCTTGTCAACCACAAAGTTGTCATTTGAAAATGTTGTTGGACAAACGAGTCAAGTTGTTATCTACTCATTATTTGATTAGAATGGGTCCTACAAATCACAAGTGGTCATAATCTTCGCTACAAGGAGTTATCAGAAGGTCTTCGATTGAAGTACGTCTAGCGGAATTTGTTGAAGTAGTAAATAACGAATGAAAGATATTTCTTTAGGATAAACGAATTAAAGATGTTAGTTTAGAATAAAGAGTTGAACAAACTAGCTGAAATGGTAAATCAAATTATAGAGATGCTAGTGTGAATGTTTTACATTTTTTAGCGGAGACATTTATGTACATGGTCCATCTAAATTTGTAGGTAGCCACCACATTTCTTCCTTGCCTCCCAATTCAACGTCTGGACATGCCGCCATATGTTAGAACCTTTAAATGGTTAGCTGTTGTTAAGGGCGCTACAGATTGGACCATTTCCTTTACTGAAACTTGAATGTTAGAACATGGCACAATTTTTTTTAAAGTAAAATGTTTAATTCAATAGGTAAATTTGTTTTATTAATGTATCGGAAAATAGTAGTAATCACAGTATTTACAATGGTGCCCTCCCCGCGAATGATCTCAAACCACACACACCCGAGTGATCCCATACCCTCCACCCAAGTGTTTATTACCAATCAAACTGCTATATACTCGAGTGCACCTCATCAATAATGTTGTAAGTTCTTGTCTCGTGCATTTTTCTACTTGCAAATCTTCGTTTTTGATACGTTATTAACTGTTTAATCAATACCTATTTGGTAATTTTCATTTGCTGGGTCAAATTTATAAACATTAAGAATTTATCAATCATTTTCTTATAAGATTTTAAGTTATATACAAAAATTATAATATGATATTAGAATATATTATTTATGTGAATCATCGTTATATTCAATTATCATAAGATTTAAATTAATCTCCGACTATGCAAATTTTAACCTAGTGAATTTCATCTAAGAAATATTTTGAAATCACATGGTGATTGTGGTATTGGACACAATTTGAGCTGTTGGCCCAATGGACTTATAATATTTTGAGTTGGATAAAAAAAATTATATTTTTTTCTGAGAAGAAAAATGGCAATTATATGAGGAAGAAAGAGATGACAAAGTTGGTGGTATGGAGCATTTCTGTCTTCTACCTTGCTGTTTACGCCTCTCATTGAGGTCCAACTTTGTTTTCAAATGAACCAAACAATATTCAATAATTTGCTCTAGGATCTCAATCCAGTGTGGAGGAGTGCAGCATGTACCTAACACGGGAAGCCATTGAATATACATCTTCGTGTTCAATCTCATGATCTGAGCGAAAGATGAGCTCCTTCGGAGAGAATAATTTCCCTCTTTAAGGTAGAAAATGAGAATTTTTCTACTTCAGGATGAGGAGAAAATTGGGAGAGAAAGGTGACAATAGTAATGGAGATTCTTGTGTCATTTTCAATAAGGTCTTGCTGACGTTTCGGGAGTCTGGTCCCGTTGTACTTGAAGACAAGATACAGGCGTATCACTTGATTGTAAATACCTGATTTACCCTCCAGTTTTGAAGATCCACCGACTAATCGCAATTCAACTGGTTTGTAAGTCATTGCATATTGATTATGTTTGTGTTAAGAAAATTGATCATCCGTCAAAGTACGCCCCTGAGTATTGATATGTGCCCCAACAATGTTTACTTCGTTCGCAACACTTAAATTCGAAACTAATCAAATTTGAGTTCTTCCCAAGTCGGACCGAATCTTTTTACTGCTCTGTTGAATTGATGATCGACAGTAGATGAATTCTGATCGATTTTGAATTGATGTGACAAATCTAATTGTACACATATTTATTGATCGTCCAGTTCATTGTCGTAACAATCAACCCATTAAAAGAGCACCAAAATAGTTTAGTATTAACCATATATGGTTTAACCATTAGGGTAAAGTTGTCTACGTCTTAGTATATATCACGTATCAGGTAGATTAGGAGTGACAAGTTTTGGTCTCCTTGCGCGGTTGATGTATTCTTGGTTACTATGTGGTACTTATCCTACTCGGTGAAGTGGTAGTTTCTTATTGATTAGGGGAAAGACATTTTTTTTACTAAAATTTTACTTTATTTTAATCAAGAGACGATGTCTTTCAATTTATACATTTGAATCTGCAATATATATCTTTAAAAATATCAAAGTTACTTACTACTTAAATTGGATACTAAAACCAAAGATGTTAAACATTTGGAATTATCTCTTAAATTTTAAGATTTTATGATTTATTATGATAAAACAAGTTCAACCTTGTAAAAAATCTTAGTCGAGTAGGATCAGAAAGATCTTAGTGATAATTAATAATATTTCAAGATTTTACGAGTTGGAGAAGTTGATCTTTCTCAACTCTTTCAAAAGACAAAGTGAAGTTATAGCAGATTTTAAATATGGTCATGAAATTATTGATATTCGTTATTACCTTACAAAAAATTAATATAGTTAATGTAATATTTTATCTAAATAATTATTCATCGACTAATTTTAAATTGTATAATGAAATTATTCAAATAAATATTAAAACTATTTATTTATGTTTATAAAAAATGAGTGATAATTGATGAGTCCATAAGTCAATAATTAAATTTGTAATAATTTCTCTAAAAATAATAATTTCAGAACTATTTAATCCATATTTTCATCTCACCAATTTTTTCCACTTATTTCTTTTACATAAATTTAATGTTAATTTTTTTAATACTAGTCAATTACATAATGAAACTGAAGAACAACGATCATTAGTAAAATTTATTATGTTAAGGTTATTAATCTTAATTATTTCTATAATTTTTTCTATGTAAAATATCTTAATTATTAATCTCAAGGTTATTGCACTATCTCTACGTAAAAATATCTACCATTTCAATTTTAACAACCTATTTAGTTTTTACTAATACTTAAAAGACTTTTCACCTCATGGAGGGCCAAACTGCTTATAATTTGCTGTTCAAGGATAAGGATAAGGATAATTTAGTAGACATCATACGCATAACTGCTCAACAAAAAGCTGAGGGGCTAAAGTAATGAACAAAAAATGGTAACAATTGTTGTTAGCTAAATCAGAGAAAAGTCCAAAAAACATTTTAAAACCCTAAAGACTGTACCAAACTGGTATTTATAACAAACCATGAGACCCTTTGGATCATCATCATCCCCTGCATCCTCTCTGCAATTTGTGTACTTCTGTCCCTTAGAATATTGGAGGAGAAAAAAAAAACCATGATCATTTCTTCCTTTTACACCTCATTTTTAGCCTTTTAAATGCATGAGAGGGTAGATCATCCGAGCAACTAGGTAATGGAAATTGAGAACCAACTTGGTGGTGACCTGAAACAAGAACCTCAGCTCTCTGGTGCTTATATCCGCAACCTTGTGAAGCAATTAACCTCTTCAAGGACCAAAGAATCCATGAGTGCTACTAGTTCTAAAGGTGACCAAAGGATGACCAAATCGGCTCAAAGCACCAGTAGCGAAAATCCGAATTCGAATCAGAACCCGCAGAAGAAGCAAGTTAGGAGGAGGCTTCACACAAGTAGGCCTTACCAAGAGAGGCTCCTCAACATGGCAGAGGCAAGGAGAGAGATTGTCACTGCCTTGAAGTTCCATAGGGCATCCATGAAGCAAGCCAATGAACAAAAGGAACAACAACCACAACAAGAGCAAGTCCAGCCTCCTCCTCCTCCACGTCAGCAATGTTTTGAACAAGAAGGGAAGATCAAATCTAGGAGGAATCCTAGGATATACCCATCAAACACAGACACGTTCTACTCCTCCTCGGGTTACCTCGAAAACCCGTCTTCTGGATCCCTATCCTACCCTCCACAAATCCCTCCTCTTCCTACTCCTGCCTATCCTTTCCATTGGTCAACTCCAGGATTCCCCACTTCAGTTACAGATTTCCCACTTCCAAACCAACCCTTGGGTCTTAACCTAAACTTCCAGGACTTCACCAACTTGGACACAACCCTATACCAAACCAACTACTACCCATCGTCGTCCTCGTCCTTGTCTTCGTCCTCGTCGCCTGCGCCGCCACATCCGACCTCGGCGGAGTCCGACGCCGGGACGGGACTCCACCAGGTGATGGACGACGAGGAGATGGCGGAGATGAGATCGCTCGGGGACCAGCACCAGATGGAGTGGAACGACGCCATGAACTTGGTGACGTCAGCTTGTTGGTTCAAGTTCCTCAAGACCACGGAGATCGATCCTGACGAGGTTAAGGCAAAAGACATCTTTGACGGGGTCATGGAGTTGCCTGCCTGGTTGAACCCTAGTGATGTCTGCTTCCAACAGCAGTTCGAGGGCTACTCCTCCCACGATCCTGATTTACCACGGTAAGATTCGTTTTTTAATCTGATATTATTTCGAATATATTAGTTAAAATCAACGTTGGGTTTTGATTTGATGTCATAACTTAGTAATCTCGTATCCACTTTAATTGCGGTGGTAACTTGGAGCCACGTTACCGATATTAACCCTTTAAGAAAAGCTAGGCACCGTTTCGTTTCTTCGTGTCCCTTCTCTGTACTCCCTATTCATCTTCGCTGTCACCTTTCTATTTTTTCCGATGATATCTCATTTCTCTAAATATTGGATGGATTATTACACTTAGAAAAATTGAGAAAAGCTAAAATAATAAAATTGAGATTTTATTAAAATAATAAAATTATTATTATTTGATCGGAATAATCGCTCTATTTTGTTATATTTGATGTATGGATGGCAGAAATGCGCATACCCTGCGGGTCGGACCCTACCCTTATCCGTGGGTCGAGGGTCTGTTGACTTTGACTGGGTATAGGGTAGGGTATGAGTATGGATCTATATTTAAAGGTAGGGTCGAGAGTAGGGTATGAATCTATGAATTTTTACCCTATCCTTACTCTTTTACCCTAATTTAGACGTTACCTCTAACTAAACCCTAACTAAATGATAATTAACTCTAATTAGATTTATTATTATTATTTTATTTATAAAATATAATATATTTCTTAAATATTTTGAAATATAATCTACGAAATTGATTTTTTTAATTATTTTTAGTGATCTATAAGATATTTCTTAATAAAATTTAATATATTCATTATGATTTAGTTAAATTTTGTACTAAAAAATATATTGTATTTAATTCGAGGGTCGGACCCTGTAAGACCCTATAGACCCTACGGACCCTAAGGGTAAGGCTATGAATCTAGTACTGAAAAATCTTAAGGGTCTAGGGTAGGGTGTGGGTCCGACTTTTTAAACGACGGTATGGGTAGGGTCGTACCAATACCCCACCCGACCCTACCCATCGCCATCCCTAATTTGATGCGGTAGACTTATATTCATGCTCTCTCGAATTATACTCGGATCCCAGGGTTGGCCCAATCTTGTTGGATCGGCCTTTCATGGAGCCCATGGTTTCCCTCTCTTTGTGATATGTTAGATATTGGGTAATAGACTAATAGATGCATCTATTTTAAGATCTTCGACTTAGCAATACTACGCTTAATTATGGTCTTATTGTGAGATTCTATTGATTGACTTTTTTATTGTATAGACAGAATAACTTTTCCACTATCTTCTTTATGTTTTTTCTATGATCGTTTCTCGATTTGGATGTTGATTTCTTTGGATCGGATACTTTTCTTTTCAGTAATTTTGTTCCAGCTTAGTTGATGTGAAGATTCTCTCACATAATTGATACTTAATATGTGGATATCACTGTAGAAAACTTTTGGTGACGATACTTAACTTTTGTGATTCGCAGAATGGATATCGGAGACATTGAAGGAGTGGACGGGGACTGGCTGTCGTAACAAAGGATTGATTAATTTTTTGTCGATCAAATCTTTGGACCTTCCAATATAATTTTTTCCCCTTGTCCAGGTACCTGGTCTTTGGAATTCGTTTTTGGCTAGTCGTTTAGGTCCTCTATTTGAATTTTGGTTTTCATGGAGTCTTCTGATAATAATGCACTAAGCTTGCGAGGGACTAGTTTGATTTAGCCCTTCTCGTGACGTATTCCCTTCATAATTCCTCATTCGGATGTTGATTCTGTGGGGAATTTTTTTATGTATTTGTCTTGCTCCTCTGGCGGGACAAAGACAACCTCTAGAAAGGTACTCGAGGTACAAAAATGGAAATGAAATATCTATAATATGCCACTTCCATTGGTATTTGGCTTTTCACACAATTTCGGAGGATGGAGACTATTGTTTTGATTGAGCGACTAGATCGTTTAGAAATCATTGGTGAAGTATAGAATTGGATCAATAATGATTTAGATTTTAAAAGTTTATCGGCACATGTGAAATAAAAAAGTGAGGTACACAATAAATCATTTTTAAAAAGGATAAGAACTACAGTTGAAATTTTATTTTATAGAACGACTATCTCAACCAACAAAACTTAAATTATTATTTTTTGGTAAATGAACATGTATTATATCACACTCAAAATTACAGCAGAGTGGAATAATAACTAATAAGTTCCACAGAAATACTATAGGGTTATATCACCCAGAGAACATCAAAACTGCGGTATACATGAAGAAAAACTATATCGAGAAAAAGTTTGCGGTGAATAAATTTTACTTATTAAAAAACATATCATGAGCTAACAATCAAGAGGTGAAGAGTTAGCTCCTGTTGCCAATTTCTTCCAAAGTTTTTGACCAATGACGTCATTAAAGTGTCGGTAGAGAATCAAATACTTGAGAATCTTCTGATTGCACAGTTTGTATTAAAGATAACATAGTTTGGACGTTTTTTGTTAAATGTATTGACAATTTTTTGGATAACAGCATACAAATCAAGTACATTTCCGAGTGATGATTTTTCCGTGGCTCTTCCTAATACCATTGAAAAAATAACACAAATTCCCTTCTGCCGTTCTTCTCCTCGTCCCACTCGAAGAAGGGAAAACAATACTGTCCACTAAACTCTCTCATACCATATTATAGTTAATTATCCAATTCAAAATTTAAGGATAATATGTTGTTAGATTTTTTGCCAAATAATTGTTCAACAATATTGAAGTTAATTAAAGCACTGTAACAACTAACAAGAACGTAGGCAAATGATTGCATTACACACACCCAAATGTAAGGCAAATGATATGCATTATACACACATCCAAATTTTACAATGTATTTACATGATCCTAACATCTTACATGTATTAAATTTGATAATACTTGTATATAGCTAAAAAAATAATTTAACAAACTGTTTTCAAGTTTATCAAGAGCATGATTGAAAAAAAAGCATATATTTTAAATAAAAGCATATATTTTTATTATATTGAGTATTACAAAATAGAAAACAATTATCAATATTTATATGATCTAACTTTATGAAAAATATATAAACTCCAAATGATAATTTAATAACTTTTTAATTTTAAAATATATATTTATAAAAAAGATACACATTTTTTGAATGGCTAGTTCAATAGGACAAAACCGGGTGGTCCGTCTGAATAACCAAATGACCATCAGGTTGGACCAGAGGCTATGTTTGTAGTCAAGTTTGGCCCAAATTTGATTCTAATTTGTAATCTGACTAATCGGGTCATTAATTTTTTTTTTTGGTTGAAATCATTAGTAAGAACAACAACTTGACGTTCTCCGGACAAAAAAACCGATCATGGAATGAACTTCAGGATCAAGTTCGAATCCGAAGAACTTCACTCACAAAAATAAACAGAGGAAATTACAAGCCAATTATAAAACACATTAAAATTTCAACAGCTAGCACACAAACCAACCATCAATCGAACCCTAATTAACAGAAACATTAACCGGGTACCTATCAACACAATCCAGCCAAGGATTATCCCTAGTCGGCTTCCTCACGCGCCTCATAGACTTCCAAACAAGGCTGTTGCACTTGAACCCAGAACCAAAAGCAAGCTGCCAAACCCTATCCCCACTCTTCACCCTTTCCTTGGCTTCCAAGTAAGCTAGCTCGTACCAGATGCTGCTGCTCGACGTGTTCCCGAACCTGTGGAGCGTCATCCTCGACGCCTCCATGTTCTTGTCGCTGAGCTCGAGGTTCCTCTGCAACTCGTCCAGGACCCGCTTGCTGGCCGCGTGCACGCAGAAGTGCTCGAAGGCGAGCTTATAGTCCGGAATGTACGGCAATGTGGACCGATGTGATGGAAGGGACGAGTCGGTGGGGGAGTTATTGGTGGTGGTGGTGGTGGTAGACAGGTGCCTCCAGGCTAGGGTTGTGAAGAAGAGCAGTTGCTCTGAGAAGGGTAGGACAAGAGGTCCTAGTGTGGTGATGTTGGTCTTTAGGGCATCTCCTCCTATGGCCATTAGGTCCTTTGTTACTTTTTGTCCCTTGTTCCTCTCTTCATCTTCTTCCTGGTACACGCTCCTGTATTGCCAAAACAAACATTAGGACATGGATATAGTTGGATCCTACTTAGTTCAATTTCTCGATTTTAGCGGAAAATTAAAATGTTGTACTCGAGATCTAAATTTTTTTAAGAACGTCCACGACATCTAAATGTTATACACGTTACATCCAGTTAATTGTTACGTACGGTGATAGGAAGGTCACATTAATTTTGAGGTTCAGAACTAATAACTGAGGAAAATGATGCGCCAGCTAAGAGTAGGACCAACTTCAAACAAAACTAATTATACGTAGGACCCCGTAATTAACATCGGAAAATCAGCTCATGTCATGAAAAAGCGTTGCGAATTAAAATATATGTGGGTTCTACATGTCATAAATATATGTATCCTACCATATATTGTGCCAGTTGTATGTATCTAATATATCAGAATACGACTAATTTTATGACGATATTTGGACATGTACCTGAAACTTCGATCATCGGCCCCTTTGTGGGTTCGGACAATGTGGTCGAGCCTGTACTTGGCACGGCTATAGTCGCGCCTGCGGTTCGACAGCAAAACCGCGGAGCAGCCCATCCTGAAGAAGCAGTTTGGGATGAGCATTGACCGGTCTTGCCCCGGATACAAATTATATCCCACCATCTCTGCGCTGACCACGACCGCGTAGTTATTCGGGTTGGCCTGCAACATGTCGCAGGCCAGGTCCACCGCGATGATCCCCGCGCTGCACCCCATTCCGCCGAGGTTGAAGCTCAGGATGTTGCCCCTCATCTTGTAGTGGTTTATGATCATGGCCGAGAGGGATGGGGTTGGGTTAAATATGCTACAGTTGACCACCAGGACTCCGATGTCTTTGGGCCGGACCTTGGTCTTCTCGAAGAGCTCGTCCAGTGCTCCGAATATCACCATCGAGGCCTCAGCCCGGCCCTCTTGCATCGTGGAACATTTTTCAAGGCCCATTACTGCTTTTGGGATGTACGTCTCATCGCCTATTCCCGACGACCGGAGGATTCTCCTCTGGAATTCCACGTTCCCCTCGTCGTGTTTTCCTGATTTCCTAGCTAATTCGACGAATTGATCCTTGGACACCTGATGAAAAATTGTTCAGAACTGGTCAATTTATGATTAATACAGAACTTCCATCTTTAAGTATTAGGTGTTAGAATTTTCATATATAATTCAAACAATTCTTTGTGTTATGAAAGATACTGTTTTCTGTATTGTTGCATTTTTGCTATTATAATTGTAAGATTTTTAGTGATATCTACGATTGATGACTCGTACTGTTGTGCGAGGGCCGTCTGCACTTTGTAATTAACATCTATATATTACTTGCTATTAATAATGAAATTTTCTATGTTTTCATTCTATTTGCCTTTCTTTTATATTGTGCATATCTCATTTAGAACATCCCATAAATTCGGCTAGTTCTAATTAAATTAATGAACGCCGAAAATAAATTGATCTAATTTTATATTAGAATCTCGACGTGTAACTTAAAATATTAAAAATTGTAACTAAACAATGCCATTAAATCTCAAACGTTACGAGAATTACTATACCTTGAGGTCATCAGGAGGCCGAAAACAAGCGAAATCGACGAGGTAAATGGATCTGGGGCCAGACATGAAGTAAACAGAGACAGTGAAAACGAAGGCACCAAAGGAAGCAAGCACTGTGGCAAGATCATATCTAGTATCTTCCCACAGCTTCCTCCATAGCTCCTCCCTGCTTAAGCTTCCCACTTCAGCACTAAACACCAGCACCAAGATTGGGATTGTTGCCAAATAAATGGCATGGTTTATGAGATAATGATAACCCAATTTCACATATTTCAGGTTGACCGACTGCAGGAAGTCGGGCAGCCTTCTCCGGACCCGAACGGAGAAGGTTTGCGACCCTGCATTCGGTCCCGAGGACTCGATCCCTCGGTTTACAATCTCAGTGGACAAGAGATCTCTTTCACTAGCCATGTTAGAAGCGTTTAGAGCTCTTTGGTGGTGAAGAACATGTCGGAATTGGGAAAAAAGGTAGGACTTATTTAAGAACTAGGTGGTGCATAAGGTAGGCAGGTGGGGTGAAGGTGAAGTTAATGAGGCCACCAACATGAGCTGTAATGTAGTTGAAGTGCCAGCAACTTCTTAAATTTCACATTGAATGAGATTTTGCGTTTAGCGAATTTCTAATATTCAGAATCGATAAAGCGTCACGCTTTAATACATAAAAGTACAGACCTTGTGATAAGTTGAGAGAGTCCAAATAAAAGACGAGGACACAAGAAGTAGTTGGAGTAAAGGAAGAAGGTTCTGGTTTTGTTGTTTTTTCCTTGGAAAGATGGCACCGGCTGGATTGTTAGGCAGTTTAGCTACTACCATTGTTGTACAGTAAGAGATAAGATCAGTGAGCTCACGTCAGTACACAAAATTTGTCAAGATGACCAAATAGAGCAAAAGACTTTTAGAGAGAGAGAGAGAGATAGCTGTTCAACTACTACGGCCACAAGTACAGGATTGTAATTACTGTTCAAATAAAATTTTGTAACGACAAAATTCCATAGGAAAAAGAAAAATTGCTGTTAGTAATCTACGTAAGTGGCCACATGGAGGATTGCAGTTGTAGTCTACGTAAGTGGCCAATGCATTATAAACAGAAGTGACAAGTACTTCTGGGTCCCACTCATTAATGTAGCTTCATGTGGATTACGTCTTCCTCGTGAAGAAAAAGTCACCCAAAGCAAACGTAAAGATAACATACAAGCCACTACCAATCAATGAGAATTCGAAGTTGTTTTGATTCAACAAGAGTTGAAGTATTGATTTATATAATTGCAATAAAACTTGCCATAGAAAACTTTGCTGTTCTTTGTAATTCGACAGGACTGGAATTTGTACACTTGCAATTTCGGGGGGGAAAAACCAACATATCATGTCACCGGCTATTTTTGGGATGTCCAAATTTATCACAAAAAGCCAAGTTGGAGCGTTGAAGAGGCAAGGATTTACTCGGGCTAGCAAGAAGACGTGTATCGCATGAATAAATTGCGTGAAAAAATTTTTGTCTACACTATGCGCTTTTGCTGCGACCGACGATATGTGCATCCGACAATAAACACTAGTAACATGCATGACTGGAGTGCTAGCTTAGACGTCAAAGGTAGCTGGTAACATTATTCTTTCTGCAAATTATCCCCTAGTCCCTGATCTATCGGGTCCTTCTTTTCTCATAAATGGTTTAGCCGTCCCTGTATTTTGAAAAAATATTGGCCTCGGATCTCTGTTGACTTCAGTACCCGTTTTTTATTTTTTGTCATGTGAAATGACTATTTTATCCTTCACAAAAAGACAAAAATAATCATTTCGTTTTGTGAAGGGTAAAATAGTCATTTCACATGACAAAAAATAAAAAAAATGGTGATGAAGTCAACCAAGGACCCAAGACCAACATTTTTTAAAATACAGTGATGGCTAAATATTTTTTCAAAAAATAGGGACCCGAGAGGAGATTGTAATTAAGACTAAGGTCTATTGGGTAATTTGCCCTTATTCTTTTATAAAATTTAGGCAAGTTAATTAAACTCCAGAATTCTAAACAATATTGGACACCTAACAACTCGTAGACCCTTTAGACTCCGTCTCAACTCAGCCCTTCAGACTCCGTCTCGTCTCAGTCCTCCTCTTGACAGCTTCTCAGCCACGGAACCTCGTCAGAACCTCGTCGGAGCCCCGTCGGAGCTCTTCCACCAGCCGCCTCGACAAAGCCCTCTATCCTCGACTGGCTTTTTTTCCAGCTAGTCGAGAGAGCTCGTTGGTGCTCCCCGGGGAGGTTGGTCATCGTCGACCTCCTCCCCGTATGACTATATTTATTTCCCTCCGATCCTACTTTTCGTTTATTTCGTTCATGTTTTCGGTGATCCACTCTTGTCTTATTGTAAGTGGATTATGTTTGTTCTTTATGTTTCCAGCTTTATGATTAATCCGGTTGCTAACTTTTATCTTCTACAGGCTTGTGGATCATGTGCATTTGGTGACTGTTCTCTACCACTTCTTCGGGTACACCTAGGGTATAACGAAAGTCTCTTCGGATGCACTATTCAAGCTGCCATTTGGATCAGCTATTCCTTCGCTTCTGTGAATGCTAACACGTTCACTTCTTCTTCCACGATGCCTGCGAAGATACCTTGCACTGCTTCTTTTTGTTGTTGTAGTTCTTTTTCTGTTTTTAAGTTTCTTGTATTTGGTTGGATTTCTTTCATTGTAATGGTTTTTCCTTGATTAATACAATTGCTTAAAGTCTCCCTTCCTTGAAAAAAAAAATCGTAGAAAACGAGGGAAGGCATTGATTAGCTGGTAATAATTTACCACACCAAACTGCATTTAAATTTCCTGGCCAGGAAGTGGATCCCCAAGAAACCCGTACAGAAAGCAGATGAACATGTGTTGCCTGTTGGGCTTCTTAATAACTGAGCCACCTTTGTCCGCAAATCTCCGAAGTCAAAAACATTTTCCTAAAAAAAATGTTTTGGTGCGAAATTTGAAACTAACTCGCAGCTTTTGTTATATAAGAATTCAAACTGCGCGACTTACGATTTACTACTAAAATTAGTGTTGCAATATCGGGTTGGTGTAGTACAATTTATAATTTGACACCGCATTTTTAGACCCAAATCAATGCACATTTAGAAGGCCCAATGTAAGAAATAAAATATGATTTTGCATTTTTTTTAGAAAAGTTCAATGCCTAATAGTAGATCAACAACCAAAGTCGTGCATTAACCAAAAGAACAACATTATTAAAACTTATTTACTAAACTAATTATACATTATTTTATATTAAAACTAATAATTATAAAATAATACAGATGATAGATGCACTAAATTTATTTTCAAATTCCACACGATGTGAATAAAATATAAACAAAGCTGCGGTGTGGTGCAATTTTTTTTTAACTAAACTTATATTAAAACAACGTTATTTCTATAGTTACGTTGCACTATAGGAGAGAGAAACTTGTTTTTAGAAAGAGAAAAAGAATAACTCCAAAGGAAAAAAAGGAGGGTTGAGAAATTAAATGAAATGAGCAGAATATCTTAAGAAGAATTTTGATCATCAGATTTTCTACATGGTTTAAAAAATTAATTTAATGGTTTCTTTTATCTAAGATAATCCCGATGTGTTTTATTATTATCCATAATCCTTCCTTCCTTTCATAAACACACAAGTTATGATCCGTATGTTACGTGATGATTGATTGAAGCATAAACATTTATATTATTTAGAAAACACGTCAAAAGTTATTTATATTATATAGAATAACAATATTTATATTATTGATCTTTTGATGAAATTTAACACATCTAAAATATAATCTTAAACAGGATAATCTTGTTCCGGTTATAACTAAGTTTACTATATTAAGCTGCTTCAGTCTCCGACAGGGACTTTCCTAACCCAAACCCCAACCATCATCTCCCTCTATATATAGCCTACAAGTTCGCATCTAAAATTATCAAAAGTTCAGCTGAGTTGTTCTTTAGCAGTGATCGTCAACATCATATGCATATATTGCAGTAAAATAAGGTTGTTAATTTCTTTTCCTATGTCAGCTAATTCCTCCTTTCTTCAAGAACTAATCAGAATTAATCGTATTAGTCTTACCACATGTTAGCCCGCCCTTTAACAACGTAAAAAACTCAAGAATCTGTATATTCAAGTGAAGTTATTAATTTTGTATTAGACTGCAATTTCAAACACAATTCCGATTCTTAGATGAAAGGTTTAAACACAAGAAACGTATCAAAGCCGACCTCTCAATCAGAGAACTGCTCCTGTGGGATCCATCGAGTTGAAGCAGATGATCAAGAGACCAGTAGGGAAACCAACTTGTTGGCAGAATCTGGTCCGTAATTGTTTACACTTGGAATCACTTTTTCTGGAGATACAAGCTTCACAAACTCTCTGAGTTCGGTAAAACTGGAATGCTCGCTGTATGGAACTTCGTACCTGGTTAGCAGATCAAGAATTCGGTTGTAATTTCAATGGATTGGTCACTAGATACAGCCTATCGATCCTTCAGCATGTTTGCCGCTAAACCAAGTTCAGAGGTCTTAGCTATGACACAGTTGTTACCTGATAATGGTGCCTTGCTGCGACCTTCTCCCAGGGGACTTCTTCTTCCCTTTCCCAAATGTCCATCCAGTAGGTGAGAAAGCAACTATGAGATTGTACCGACCCTGATCCAAGTGCATCATATAGTTGAATTAGGGATTATCCTGTCGTTAGGAACGGAAGATTACAAATTCAAAGGAGGAGCGACCATTTCTTTCTCACCGCATACTGGTTTGCTACATGCTTCAATCTTTTGAAGCTTGCAAGAGTCCACATAGGCACAACATGGATCTGGCTCTCTTGTTCGTTCAACGTAAACCACTGCATATCTTCAGCAGTGAACCCCAAGCATTCCAAAACTCGGAACTTGGCTGCATTGACATAGACCTTTCTTCGGAGAACACGAGCGACTTCCAAGAACACCCTCTCCTTCCCTTGTTTGAGAACATAATAATAACGATCAAATATGTTGAACTAATCTAATCTACAAATGCCTTAATATAATGGAGAGAATGGGTGTACCAATCGTGTAGCTCCCGATCAAAAACAGAGTCTTTGGGTTGAAAGTTTCAGCTTGAATTGCCTCAATGACAAACTGTATTACAGCTTCCTGCTTTGGGAAGTCATACTGCAAAACACAGAAAGGGAAGTCAGAACATCCCTTATTGTGACCAGCTGGAGTTCAGTTCCCGTTTTCTCTTAAATTTACCTGGGGATCACAGTAAGTGGTATCCAATACCAGAGTATGTATACGGCGTGTTTGCAAATCTGCCATGGATGCCATTTTCTCGCAAAAGCGAAAATCTCCAGTATGCAGCACGGCCTAGAAATGTTGAGCGAACCATGTTCATTATCAGGATTACTTGCTCAATAAACATAACCACTATGTATTTAATTGAAGAGAGTATGATGAAACACACCTTACCGTTTGGAGGTTCAAAGAGAATGATAATGGCACCTGGACAGTGATTGGCATCAAAGCAAATGACATTTACACCACCTATATCGACCTTCTGGTTGAGAGGCAATACCTCCAATCTCGCCCATGGGATCCCAATCTTCATATTCACCAGCTTTGCTGTGATCAAGGAACAGTAGATCTTCCCGTGGCAGAAGGACTTGGTTAAGCCTTGATAATCTATATGGTACAGACATAAATAAGTTCTCTTTAGACAAACCAAAATTCACGACAAAGTTCTATTCTTTATAATTAAGGAACCTAATAACTCTGGCAACCAGTGAAAGAGAACTCACGATCCATATGAAAATGGGTCAGAAACCAATGAGAACAATCTCCTCTGAGGTACTTGAAAGCATCCTGCAAATAAAACAGCATCAGCGAATAAGACCAGCAACGGAATGGATATAAACTTCACTCACAGGCTGAAAAATAGATTACCACTCGGAATGGTGTCCCTGAAATGTTACACCAAGGAGGAATATCTTTTGGTTTCCGATGGTTCGCCGAGGTTTTGGCTGGACGCCGTTTTTCAACTGTACCCTTCTGGGACTTCTCTACTTCGATACTCTCTCCAGGGTTGCGAACAACTTTCTTAGTGCCTGAGAAAGAACCGGGGAAATAGTCCGTGATAAGCTTGGTAGCCGATACTTTGCTTACTTCGTGAACGACGAATTTAGAGGCCTCTGGTTCCACTTCTGCTCTACTGCTAGAACTCCTGTTGGTTTCAGATCCAATACTATGACCTTTCTTAAGGTCATCAAGTGCCCGAACAATTCTCTTTCGAGGGCCAAGCGCAGTCACACCTATGCCAAGGAGGTCCTGGAGGAAAGATTAAGCACGGCATCAGTTGCAGCCACTTTGGATTACAAATGACCAAGAAATCTGAATATTCGTCTTTTTACAATTCTCGCAACCCACTACTTTCATACGCATGCAACAATCCTATGGCGTTGAACATTGCCAAGTGAGTTTGAATTCATGCATACCTCTTCAGTCAGCCAAAGCAAGGTCTCCCAGTCCACCTCTTCTCTAACGAAATCCGCTTCATATCTCTCCAAGCCCAAGTTCCTTAGCCAATCAACAACAGCAGACACGTCATCAGCAGCAACATTCTTTCCTAAAGCACGATCCGGACCATCAACAACTTCAGGCTGATCACGGGGTTCCCTCTCATCATCATCATCATCTCGAGCAACCTGCAACAAACACAACTTAAACACTCAAAACAACACTCAATTCTGATTGCAGAAAACAATAGAGAATGTCGAAGCACCGTATACCTCCTCCTGTACTCTGTCCTCATCCTTGTCAAGACAATCATTGGTGTGGACAAGCCTAGCCTCCTCAGGAATACCCGAGATGTCGGCCCCACATAGCGGACACTCCACGAACCCCTCACGCTCCACTCCACCTTCTTCGTTACACAGCTTTAACAACGCATCAAGCTCCAGCTCATCCTCCTCCTCACTAACCCTAGAATCACCAATTTCCCCTCCTCCTTTCCCTTCCAATATCCGCGATCTCACCAGCCTGGACTCGATAGAATTCCGCAAATACCCCTCACCCGCTTCCAACTCGCCCCCTCGGTCAGCCTTACCCAATTTCTCTGCGGATTCGGTAGTAAGACTGCAGTCAAACGTCGACTCTATCATCTCCAATCCGCAGATGTCTTCGGGTTCAATCTCGTCTTCCACAAAACGAGGCATGGTGGTCTGGGGGGAAACGACATTGGGGTCGATGTTCTCCTTGCCACAGTAGGGCATGGGTTTGGGTTTCTTTGACGGAGGCAGTAGGGGTCCTGATTTCGAAAAGTAGGAGGACGAGGGGTTAAGATGGTTGTTGCGATTACTCGAGGAGGCGAGAGAGAAAGGGGTCCGAGACTGGGAGAGAGGGGTTTGGAAGTCATCGTCGTCGTCGTCAAATTCGACGTCATTTTTTTGCGAATGGGAGATTAGCTGAGACGAGATCGGTTTGGAGTTCCAGGGCATCTTCTTTTCGAGGATCAAAATGGATGTGAGCTTGATTAGGTTTTCTTCTTTTTTTGGTCTATGCGAAGCCGGAAAGGTTCTTGTTCTTGCTCTTTAAATTCTTTTGGGTTTTTTACATTTTGTGTGCTGTGTACTGTGTACAGGCGGGGAAATGATTTTGGAGGGAAACTAGATTTTGAATGGTTTCGTTGTTTTTTATAACGACGCCGTTTGACTCGGTTCATAGGATTGCCGGCCCAATCTAATTGTACCTCGGCTTTGTGCACATCAATGGGTGTTGGGCTTCAAGAATTGAACCGGTAGAAAATAATGATACAATTATTTAAAAAGAGTTAAATACGAAACATCTTAAGAACAATTCTCTTATTGATATAAATACCCATTGGTAAGAACATGATTGTTGTTTTTTTTTTGGTTGAGAAAGCCTATATCTGAGTTTTCCTTTACTCTTTTTCTTGAATTAAAATATTTCCTTTCCTAGAAGATATTGAAGAATTTACACCCTGGTCAGCTGTTTTTTATCTTTTTTTAGGTGGTGTGCTGATTTTATCGGTTCTCCAACGATAGTCGTTGGAAGACTGTTTCATCTATTGACCATCAACAAGTCCACTAACCTACCCAAATTACTTCAAACCTTAGAAAATTCTGGTTCAACCGAACAAGAGAGAACAAGAGAGACCCAAACTACTATTCTCCAACAAACAACAATGAGAAAAATAAACACTTGGACGGAATACAAGATATTGCAAGTTGTAATCCGGACCTACATATTGCAAAAGATGTCGGACATAATTTCCGCATATTGTCAGCTAATTGCACCACTAAGACACTACTTACTCAGACTTTGTGCTCCATAGACCAACAGTTAATCATTGGTACACTGTCATCAAGATTGTCAAGCAACAAAATTTTGCAACTACATGGACAAAGAACTGAAGCTTATTCATGGGAATGCTTGCGTAGCCGTGTCAATCATAGCGGTCCAAGCCACACCCTACTACATCTCACTAGAGGTGATATTTTAGAAGCCAAAAAAGTAACTGTGGGTCCACCTCATGCCAGTAAATCAAGTCAAAAGTTACCTCTAGGCCTGAACCTAGGGTCGGCTAACCTTTCCTCTTTCAACCTATTCAGAATATCACGTGACTTGGGATCGTAGAAACGGTCTCTAACATACTTCCTCTCCTCGGCCTGTATCTGTTTGACTGCACTGGGGTAGGGGCTAGGTGGAGGGCGTTTTCCCTGCAAACGTGAGATTTCTCTCAACCGAGTATAAGCATCCTTCTTGGCTTTTCGCTCTGCTCGATATTCCATCTGTAAGGAGAAGAGTCCTCTTGCTGGTTATAAAAAGCCAAACGTAATAAACCAAAAAACGCAGAGTAGAACAAAACTGAACAGAAGGGCATACATCAGCTTGAGCTATTGCTTCTGCCTCACTTATGCCTTGCTCCTTCAATTCCAACACCCGCATACCAAATACACGTGCAGGAGGAGGATCAAAGCTACTCAATCTGTAGAAACACGAAGCAACTTTGAGCAAAACCCTTTGACATTACAAGAAACAGAATAGCATATAGCAAATTCTACAAAGCTCACTAAATGGTTAAGTAGAATAATCTAAGACTCATTTCCAATCTAATACTCACGCACCAAATCTTAATGTACCAACAAGCTATCGAGATACTCCTGATCACGTCAAGTGAACAGGTCCACAAATCTTGACATGGATATCATTCTCGCTCGGAAATTTTGCATCACCAAGCCACACCACAGATCCCTGATCCTTCTGAACTTCAACATCCACCAAAACATGACTAGGCATTTCAACAAACAGCTTAAGTTCATATCTACACAATTTGACTCGATAAAATCCTTTCCACCAATCTATAAACAGCTTCCGTAGTACCAACCAACAACACTCAATTAACCAATCCGAACCACGGGGCTATCGATAAACATGAAAAGGAATAGGTAGAAGATTACTTGATGGGGTCTTCGTGCTTGGAGTGGGGGTGCCTCTGGAAGAACTTGGTGATGTAAGGATCCTCCGGCAGAGTCATCCTCTGCACCTTCCCGTCGGAGCTAGGGAACGTCGCCGGCGGCGCCCTGAACGTTTATAATAATACATTAACGAATTGGAAAAGGGAAGGAGGAAGTAAACGAGAGTTAATTGGTTGGTTGGTTAATTACTGTTCCATGGCTTTGAGCCAGAGGGGTTCCGCCTTGGCCAAGCCCCCGACGAGCCTCCTCGTCTTGGACAGCACGTCCCCCTTCATAAACGACATCCCTCTCCCCATCTCTCTCTCCCTCTCCCTCTCTTCGTCGTCTCTTCGTTTGGTGGCTGCCCGGTCCAATTCCCTTTTTTTTTTCTGGAAGGGCATGGGTAGTACGGCGCCGTTTGGATCTGCTGGGACCCAAAAATAAATAAACGCATCGAAATCATTTCCAGCGTGGCCGAAAATCATTTGATTAAAATTGTTTTGTTTCAGTTTAGATTATGATTTATTTTGAACTAAAGTAAAAAAATGATAAAATAAAGTAAAAAAATCACATGGTGATATCGCATAAACACACAAATCGAAGACTTCAAAATCTAACAATCACGAGACCAGAGTGAAAAAAAATTATACGGACTGTTATCGCATAAAAAATATCATTATTGTAAAATAAAAAATATGACAAACATACATATTATTAATGCATAAAAAATACCATTGTCGCTATTAAAGTTATCAAGGGAAACTCGTGGCCATTAGCTACCAAGTCCAGTCAAGAAAGAAGGCCCGGTGAAAAGACACGGGAAGCCCATGCATGGAAAGAGAATAACCAAGGGCAGATGGCTTCCTCATTAAAATATCTGGAGGGAACATTCCCTGAAAAGATTCCCGAGGACATTCTGGAACAATCACAATCAGCTGACAAGTGTAATCATCGTAGCAATCATCAGCACAATTTTCGGAAAGGATATGACGGCTCCTCCCTCTTGACGACACCTGTACAAAAGACATAGTAAAAGGAATCTTACTTTTGTGTATAAATAGACAAGTGTATAACGTTTATTGGCAAGCAATGAATATACTATTTTCTCCCATTTGTGCTCGGCTCCTCATTCCAAATTAATTTCTCTCTATAAGTCATTCTCCACTTATTTTGTGATTCACAGCATTGCCCATCATCATCTACGAGGAACGATCAGGTAAGTGCATCTGTTCCTTATCCTATCAGTTCGGTTGTCGCGACTACTTATTTGGGAGAAAAACACAAAACCTTTGTTGTAGCTCTTGACAGTGAACGAGAGCCAGCAACCTACAGTGAAGCGCAACAATCTCCACGATGGCAGGAGGCCATGAAGGTTGAACTGGATGCACTGGAATCAAACCACACTTGGGATGTCGTCCCTCTTCCACTGGGAAAGGAGGCAATAGGCTGTCGATGGGTCTATAAGATTAAACGATTGGCGGATGGAAGCATTGAAAGATTTAAGGCGCGACTCGTAGCAAAGGGGTACACTCAAGCCTTCAGAATAGACTACATTGAAACGTTCTCTCCGGTGGTGAAAATGAGCACAGTTCGTATAATTTTGGCAATAGCAGCAGGATTGGACTGGCATCTGGAACAACTTGACGTCAACAACGCCTTTCTTCACGGCGAGTTGAACGAAGAGGTTTATATGCAATTACCACCAGGCTTCTCAGCCCCTCGTCACCATGTCTGCAAACTAAAGAAGTCACTTTTTGGGCTTAAACAAGCCAGTCGCAAATGGTTCGAGAAGCTTTCTTCACTCCTGGTAGAGTATGGTTTTCGACAGGCTGATGCCGATTACTCAATGTTTTCAATACATGACAAAGGAAACTTTACCTATCTTTCAGTGTATGTAGATGATATAACTGTTACAGGGAATTCTATGCCTCAAATTCAAGAAGTCAAGCGCTTCTTGAGTGATAAGCTGAAAATCAAAGATCTCGGACAACTGAAGTTCTTCCTCGGGATGGAAGTTGCTCGCTCTCATTCCGGAATTCACGTGTCTCAGAGGCAGTATGCTATTAACATCTTGGCAGAGTCAGGTTTTCAGAATTGCAAGCCAATGAGAACTCCAATGGTGCAAAACATGCGTCTAAGTGCATCTGAGGATTCTCCACCCTTAGAGGATTCCACGAGCTATCGACAGTTGATTGGGAAGCTCCTGTACCTGACGAATACACGTCCCGACATTGCCTATGCCGTACATCAGCTAAGTCAATTCTTGACCGTCCCACTTATAGTCCATAACAAAGGAGTTCATCGTGTGTTACACTATGTCAAAACTCAGCCGGGTCTAGGACTCTTCTTCCCTCGTAATGCTCCATTACAATTAGCTGGGTATAGTGACGCGGATTGGGCGGGATGCCCAGACACTCGACATTCGACCACGGGGTACTGTGTTTATTTGGGCAACTCTCTTGTCTCATGGAGATCGAAGAAACAGACAACTATTTCACGTAGCTCCTCCGAGGCCGAATATCGAGCCCTGGCATCTCTCACTTGTGAAATTCAGTGGATTACTTACTTGATGGCAGACCTACGCCTCTCTTACAACCGTCCGATTTCAATTTTTTGTGACAATCAATCGGCCATACACATTACCGAGAATCCCGTCTTTCATGAGCGTACTAAACATATCGAGATCGATTGTCATCTAGTACGAGAAAAGGTATCTAGTGGCCTTATTCGTTTATTCCATATACCCGCACAGCAACAATCGGCGGATCTTCTTACTAAGCCACTCTCACCAGCTCTGTTCTCCCATTTTGTCTCCAAGCTTGGACTATTAGACATCTATAGTCCAGCTTGTGGGGAGGTATTAAAGTTATCAAGGGAAACTTGTGGGCCATTAGCTACCAAGTCCAGTCAAGAAAGAAGGCCCGGTGAAAAGACACGGGAAGCCCATGCATGGAGAGAGAATAACTAAGGGCAGATTGCTTCCTCATTAAAATATCTGGAGGGAACATTCCCTGAAAAGATTCCCGAGGACATTCTGGAACAGTCACAATCAGCTGACAAGTATAATCATCGTAGCAATCATCAGCACAATTTTCGGAAAGGATATGACGGCTCCTCCCTCTTGACGACACCTGTACAAAAGACATAGTAAAAGGAATCTTACTTTTGTGTATAAATAGACAAGTGTATAACGTTTATTGGCAAGCAATGAATATACTATTTTCTCCCATTTGTGGTCGGCTCCTCATTCCAAATTAATTTCTCTCTATAAGTCATTCTCCACTTATTTTATTAGTCGCAAAAAAATAATTGTGCGATCTACTCAAATTTTATATTGTACGGATTAATTTTGGTCGGTATCAATATTTCAATCTTGTTATTCTCGAATTTATTTTGGTTCGCTGTCGATGGAATCAAATTTTGATCTATAGCTGTTATTTTCGTTGTCGAAGATTAAATTTGCAAATGACTTTGAATCGATTACAAAGCGAACATATAAATTTTGGAAATAATTTAATTTTCTAAACCAATCAAACACAGAGCTAATTTGCAGCTCACAGGAAAAAGAGAAACTCGCGTAATCAAATTGGAAAATTATTTAAATAAATATTTATTGGATGCTGCGCAATCAAAAATATTAACTGTAGAGCCGGAGACTATTTGGTCCAGTGACATTAGAGTGTGGTAGGGTGGGATCAAGTCCAGGGTTCGACTCCTGGCATAAGCATTTCTGATCTAATAGAATAGGATTTAGAACAGGATGTAAAAAAATATTAACTGTAAATACTTCATCATTTTTATAATAATGTAATATTGAACTTGGTGGAATTTTGATATGGACGAACAAATTTTAATATTAATATCTGAATTTTTAGTCAAATTAGAAAAACTGTAGGTCTAAAAACTTAGTTATTTCCCACAATTTGTAACCAGAATAACAAACAATTAATTAACAAAAGACTCAGAACGGCCACGTGGGCGCGGGACCCAAGGCGGAGAGAGACGGGGAATCTCTGGAGTCCTCTCTGGCTCGCCACTCTGTCCCTCACTCTCTCCCCTTCCGCCTCAAATCCTCGCTAACCAAAGATTCCGATTGAACCTTTTTAAGTAATCGCTAGTCAAAAAAAAAAAAAGCAAAAAGCAATTTCCTAAAAAGAATATTAGAAAAAGGAAAATGGGAGGAGGCGGTGGGGAGGAGAGATGGTGCGTGGTGACGGGCGGGCGAGGGTTCGCCGCGAGGCACCTGGTGGAGATGTTAATCCGCTACGACATGTTCCTTGTTAGAGTCGCCGATTTGGGCCCCACCGTTCGCCTTGATTCCGACGACCACGTCACCGGCGTCCTCCCCTCCGCCTTGGATTCCGGCCGCGCCGTCTACGTCTCCGCGGATCTCCGCGACAGGTCCCAACTTCTCGAAGGTCCGTAACCGATTCGACTTCACATTTTATATTATAATAATAAAAGACTAATGAGAACAAAAATTATGAGAAGCGCGATTGGGTTTTTTGTTGTTGCAGCTTTTCGAGGAGCTGAGGTGGTTTTCCACATGGCGGCGCCTAATTCGTCCGTTAACGATCACAAGCTACATTACTCCGTTAACGTCCTAGGTAAGTTGTTCAAAATTTAGCTTTGGGCGTTGGTAATAGCCAGTGGCTGACTTGTAATTAAGTGGAAGATGTAATTGAATCATAGGGACGAAGAACGTAATTGATGCGTGTGTGGAGTCGAATGTGAAGAGGCTTATCTACACGAGCTCTGCTAGTGTGGTCTTTGATGGGATCCACGGAATCCTCGACGGTGATGAAACCTTGCCCTATCCAGCTAAGGTGCTTTCGCTTTTCTGCTTTTTTGCCTGTTTCGATGCCACCACATCACTTAGTTTGTCATTTTTTTCCTGATTGACTTTGATGTGTGGAATCTGGGTGTTGTTCGTCATGTTACAGCCGTTGGATTCATACTCAGCTACTAAGTCAGAAGCAGAGGCTTTGATACTTAAGGCGAACGGAACCAATGGGCTTCTGACCTGCAGTTTGCGACCGAGCAGCATTTTTGGTCCCGGAGATCGGCTGTTTATTCCTTCCTTGGTTGCTGCCGGAAGGGCTGGGAAATCCAAGGTAAATGTGTTCCAACTTATGTCGATGTACCAGGATTGTTCCACCACACTGTAGGTAGAAGTTGCTCTATGATATGTTTTCTATGGACATCATCTTTTGTGTTTTCCTTTCAATCTTTTGCGTTTCTTCCTTTTCTCTGGTTCAAATTGAGGTTGCTAGGGCTACGCAGTGGTCCAGAACTGCACAAAGATGCTCAAATTCTCTTTCTTCAGATATGATATGCAGATCACGAATCCAGATTTTGAAGTTGGGCTCTTTTCTCATTTCTGTATGACAATGGCTACCTCCTATGCACCCTGTCACCTTGCTATTATGCTATGTTCTCTTCTCTCAGTCTTGTGATAGAAATATAATTTGGTTGTGTAATAGATTTCTCCATTCTGCAAATTGTGTTTGGTTTTCATGTGGATTTATCGAACAGTTTATCATTGGGGATGGAAACAATGTTTACGACTTTACATACGTCGAAAATGTTGCACACTCTCACGTATGTGCTGAAAGAGCTCTAGCATCAGGAGGGGAGGTTGCCAACAAAGCTGCTGGGCAGGTTTGTTCTGTTCTTCTTTTGGTTCAATTGTACAAATGAAAAATGGGCACTGTTGTTAGCAATTCCTATCATTTTACCACGCACACACGCTAATGTGGGAGATGCTCCTAGCTGAAAGTTTATGGCTAATGGATGGGCAGGCATATTTTATTACCAACATGGAGCCCATGAAGTTTTGGGATTTTACTTCGTATATGTTAGGAGGTCTTGGCTATGAGAGGTACCCTTTTACATTGATTAAACGCTAACCTGCCTTCTTAATTTCTTTTCTCTATTATTTTTGTATTCTTTTTCTCACACTTTCCTTTGTCTTTAAATGAAGTTTGCCAACCCATTGAGTTGTACATAACATTCTTCTTCATTTTGACCTTGTATGTAAGAGTATTTGAATCCAAATGCCTTTAAACGCAAAAGCAGACAAATCCTAAGTGCCTATGGGCTGTCTTTTTATCCTGAACTGGATCCATTTTCTTGAAGAAGTAAAATATCTGTACGTCATTTAAAGTTCTCTGCTCTGGAGACGCTGTCTTGTTTCTGTGAGTACTGTCATTTTTGGTGCTTGGATAAGTTGCCCTCCTTCTTCGTAACTGTAAAGTAAACAGAACAGGAGTGCTTTTTACTATGACCTTGTGCTCTCTTTCAGGCTAGGAATGCTTGTTTGCTTATGAGCCAGTAACTTTTTAAATATCTTTGCTTCATGTTTTTTTTTATGCCAAGTTCAGGTCTTTCTGAATATATATATATTTTGCAGACCACGGATAAAAGTCCCTGCTTCTGTTATGATGCCAATTGCACACGTGGTGGAGGGAATATACAAACTACTTGGCCCATATGGCATGAAAGTTCCACAGCTCATTCCCTCGAGAATTAGACTTCTCTCATGCAGTAGATCTTTCAATTGTTCAAAAGCGAAGGAGCTACTCGGTTATACACCCATCGTGCCCCTTGAGGTTCTTGAAAATTGTGACCAACATCACTTTTACAGTTTTACCTTGAAATTACATAATCAGAAAGTAGGCACTTGAGTGGTTTCATGGATTTCTACTGAAGCTACCAACAATTATTAATGAAAATCTAATATTTTGGAAGTGGTTTTGCTGAATTTCCACCATTTTAAGTTTTCAGATTGGAGATTTATCTTTAGCTCCTACCCAACTTCATGCAGGAGGGTTTGAAGAAGACAGTAGAATCATTTTCACACTTGCATGCTGAAAATCAACCTAAAAGGGAAGGGCCATCTAAAGCTTCCGTGTATCTTGGAAATGAAAGGGGTAAGGTCTAATAGTTTGCCTCTATGTAGTACTCACTGCATATTCAATAATGAATTGACATGCTCACTGCTGCGGTTTACAGTTGCGAACACACTACTTTGGAAGGACAAGAAGCAGACAGTGTTCACGCTGTTAGTTCTTGTTGCAATTTACTACAATTTCGTTGCATCTCAATGTACCATCATTGCAACACTGTCAAAGCTTCTGATGTTGGCTTCAGTTTTCCTATTCGTACATGGTATTTTACCTCAGAAATTGTAAGTTTAACCAGACTCCTACATGTGCTCTCAGTTTGATTCTCTTCTGTATGTTGTTAGAAGATTTGGACCTATCTTTCCCAAAACAACTTGTTGTCCAATATTTTTAGTGTTGATCCATTTTGTGCTTCTGCCATTAGCTCAGCATTATCCTTTTTCAGGAAAGTCGTATTCTGCTTGGATAACATTATTTGTGTTGCTTAACTACCTGTTAGGAAGGTCAATAGTTTGCATGTACCAACACTCAAATATAAATAGTGTATCTTAAAGAGATGGCATGGAATTGGACATAGCTTGAGTTAGCAATTTAGCATAGCCGTGTCCTGTCACAAATTCAGAAATGGCGATCTCTGGTAGAGAATTGGTATGCTCGACAACTACAAGTCTACAACTCAAAAGTTAGTGAAGAAAGCTAATTTACTGGACTTGGTTTCTCATGATTCCAGGTTAGGATATAATATTGAGAAGGTTCCACAGTCAAGTTTTCAGTTATCGGAAGAGAAGTCTCAAAGAGTTGCGGATTCTATGGTCTCGACATGGAATACGGCATTTAACATCTTTAAGTCCCTCTGCAAAGGAAACGACTGGACTTTGTTTCTCAAGGTACTCATGACTCCTTGCTAGACCATCTAGTGCTCTCACCTGAACCTTAAGCACATAGGCATTGGTATTGTTTTAACTTGGGAATGCGTACAGAACTGAAATTCAATATGATACTTGAGACTGGCAAAAAAAGGTTCAGTCTTGGAGCATGTACAACATAAGACTGAACCAGAATATATCTGAAAGATTCTGAACAAAGGAATTCTTATCCAGTAAAAACCCTTGAAGTGCATAACTAATTTTTAACCTGACTAGTATTGTCAATTTAACATCACAATCATCGAGTGCTTATTTCTTCTCCTATCGAGCAGGTAACCAGTTTACTAGTTATTCTGAGTGTCCTTGGGTCCATCTCCTTCCACAGTGTATTTATAGCTGGTAAGCCTCCTCCCATCTGTTTATCTTTTCTTAAACGCAAGTTATCATCCATGGACAAGCCTATTCCCCCACTTAGAAAGTCACGCCTTTACCCTTCACATTTGCTTGCCTAATCCCCCAACACTTTGAGACAGCCCTTTTGTTCTTGAAGTTGGGAGTTTCTTTAGGCAAATGTACAGTGTACTACACTATCTTTCGCCTAAGTTGTTCGATTTTATGATTTCCCGCAGGAGTTCCCGTGGCTTTCACAGCATTTTATGTGTACGAGAGGAACGAAGAGGCAATTGATGCTATGTTTTTGAAAGTCGTATCACGTTGCAGCAAATTGAGATCACAAACTGCACAGAACGGAGCCGAATCTAAAAAAAGCGAGTGATTTCACTGCTACAGCACTTGCATTGTGCCATGGGTAAGAACCCAGTTGAGTTCAACATTTGCTCCAATTTTCTGGGGATATTTTATTGAGGGGAAATCTGATTTGTATCAGTTTACACATCTTTCTGTTTTAATTAGTTCCAATTCTCTCGGTCTATTATGTTCAGTCTTTTTTTCGCCCCCTTTCTTTTCATTGAGATCATGCATTCTTCTAAAGGCCCAGAGACTGAAGTAGGGGTTGAGCTTGTCAAGAATGAATTTTATGTGGGCTTTAGTAGCCTGCATGCGGAACACATGTTAGAAAATATTCAATGATTTGGTTTTAATTTGGAATGGTCAACTCCATTGTTGTACAATTGGTATCCGTTCAAAATATCCTCTATATAATGTCACATGCTACTGCACTAAATTTCATTATTGAGATCTGATATCTATTTTTTATTTAAAAATATGTACTTGAAACACTGGACAAATACCTTCGGTAGCCAATTAACAAGGAACTAATCAGGTACAAAAAAGTTGGTCACAAATTTAATTCGGCCTTTATTTTATTCTTAAGAATATGGGCTTCCTGACCATTAATCAAACAAAAATATTGGTCTCAATATCCTTTTTTTCATTCGTAATCTTACGTGACGATCCCGAGAAATACTTATATATAATGACAAGGCACAAAAAAAAGTAGTTTCACTTTAATTGCGTTAAAAGGTACCAAAATAGTGATTAAGTCATTCAATTCCCAGATGTATGCACCTAAAGATAGATGCACATCTAAAGTAAAGTTATTTTTGTATTTGTTTCAAGAGCGGAATTTTAATCCAACTAAGTATGATGACTCCGAGAATGTACCAACGTTACGATTATTTTACCACTATTTTGTAATTTTATCCAATTTGAAAGTAATCAATTTATCTAGTTGACTTCAAATAAAAACTGGAGAAAAGTTTCCGAATTTGAAATTTTATCTCCACAAAGCCACGCCATTTCTTTACTTTTTATGCATGCTAATGTTTTGTCGCTGTAATGTCACGCTTCATTGAATTTGGCACTCGCATCTCTTTCCATTTTCCCTTTTTCCAATTTTTTATAAGTCATTTTGTCGATTTGGGGTATATGGCCAATGACTCGATCTCCATCGTTTCTACTAGTCCTTTTTCAGTTACAACTCAAAATCAAGGAGGAACACAAAATTAGTTGCCAAATGCCACACACACACACACACATATATACATATACATATACATATATATATATTTATATATATTGAAAACATAAATTTTCAATTGACCTTCTTTCATTTTCCCAAACTGCTCGGAAGTAGACTAGACGAGGAACACCTTGGTGTAAATGATAAATGATAAAAATACTGGAATGCGCATGCACTGTGCCATGTAATATAAACTGTTATGGTCATGAAAAAAAATATAAACTGTTATGTTGCGCGTAGCGTGATACTGTGCTCGATAAATTAAAGATCTCGGAAATAAATGGAATTTAATAATTCAGGTATCGGTTGCTTTTCGTCTGTACGGGTCCCCTGCCTGTGAGGGTTTGCAAATTGATGAAATCTGATTGAATTAAGCAATGAAAAAAACCCACATCATAGAAAAAAAACTTTCGAGTTAAGATACCCGATTTAATTGGTCTTTCGCAATGAAATAGACATTAATAAAAAAAAACCTCAGTGGAAGAATGTACAAAACTCTATTATTTAATTTCAAATTATTGAGAGAACAATGACTATCAATTCTTATGGTATTGGATTCCAAATTAGTTCATCTGTCTTTGTATTTTCGTATCTTCTATTACAAAGAGTAAGACGACGCAAAGACCACATAGATAAAAACCAAAACAGAAGTAGCGCCAAGACAAAATCCAAACTTTTCATTTTCATTCTTCACCTTTACCTTTTAGCCCACACTCGATCCTCGCCAGTTGCCACCGCCAGATTCTACATCTCCAGAGAACACCACAACAAGCCTTTAATTTAAGCTTTACTAAAGAGGACCACTTTCCCTACATTCCCTCTTTCCTTTTTTATCTATTATCTTTCTTTCAATTGGAAATATTACATAAAAAAAAATCAACAACTATTTTGATTAACTAGTATATGCATAACCTAGTGGTCGATAATAAGATGACAAAAACTTATATATAATTTACTAAAAATTGATAACTTAAAATTCAGTATTGTCTAACTTCTTAGAGTAACCCAAATAAATTATTAAAAAAATTAACGAATGCATTTTATTAATTTGATTGATATATAGAATTTACATCAAATTTTAATAAATTTTAAAACAATTGTCTTAAGAAGCAATTTATATGGAACTCACGCCGCGTCGATTTGTGTCAAAGAACTTCGATTAGTAACCCCGGAAGACATTCTCCCGTCCATTGTTGTGGAAATAATTAGTAATACACAATATATAATTGTAACTAAAAATGTATTAGTATTAAATATTTATTAATATACTATTTTCTCATTTTTTTTTAAGAATTGTCAAAATCAAACTTCCTTTAAGTAGCAACCCAACCAAAATCCCAAACAAGCATATTATTTCTCCTCTTCTATGCCCAACTTCTTTTCCCCCTTCAAAGATCAAACCTTTATATTGACTATCTCATGATTCCTTAATCTCCTTTTATGCCAAAGATTCAAACTTTACTCATTACCCTTCACAACCCATCTCTAGAAACTCTTCAATTGCCTCCCTACTTCAATCTCCCGCCCAATTGCTTCACCTCTTCCCCTGTTTTTTTAACTCCAAATGCTCATGAATTTTTATTTGCCCGTCTTTTTCTAAGTATGGGAGGTGGAAGCAATACTAATGGAGTGGAAGTGATTGGAAACAAGGGATGCTCGAAGCTTTTTGTTGGGTTGTCTTCTTCTTCTTCTTCAATGGCTCAGCCTCTGAGGCTTCTCCAATCCATTGAACCGGCTTCCGCTGCGGTTTCCTCTGTTGGGTCCGACCGGTTTTCTTGGCCCAACGGACCCTTTTCCGGTCTGGTTATATGCGTCACTGGCTTGTCCAAAGGTGCCGTCTTTACTCCCTCTCATGTCTAGCTTTTAATTTGTTTCGTAAAATTGGTCGTCCTATTTATATTGACCGCTGTAGCTAGACTACGAAGACAAGTATTTATGTTTGAGTATTTGGTGTTTTGAGTATTTGAGTATTTGGTAGTGCAAGAGTGGTGGGCGTGTGTATACTGTGGAAAATCTATCAAGGTTTTGGATTGGATATGGAGATTCTAACTTAGTATCAGACTAGAATGATCCCGTGCCCGTTGTTGTGTTCGCACAACCCCCATTTCTCGCTATTTGGCAAAGGGAAAGTCTGTGTAATCTTCGACCCAATGAGTCTCGTTTGAGGAGACGTATTCAGAATCTCACATTGCGTAGTCAAGAGTGGAGGGCAAGTTTACAAGTGTTGAAAATGCACCTATCCATTACCTAAAGGTTTTGGGTTGGATATGAAGATTCTAACATCTGGTCCATAAACGTTTAATCAGCTTCTGAATTTTATGGTATTTCTTTATAAGGGAAGTAAGTTGGTTTAGGACATGTGCTGATTGGTTCTGTGCAGAAGCAAGGAAACAAGTTATGGAGGCAACTGAGAGGTTGGGTGGTCAATACAGTCCTCATCTGCATCCTCAGTGTACTCATCTGGTGGTTCAAATATCCTTTTGAAAGAACTTTTTATCTCTTGAGAATTTTGGGTTTATGTTATTTTTCATCATGCATGAAGCAACTTCATTGCAAAGGCTTATTGTTGATTTTCGGATGTCGAAATATCTTTATTTTAGAACTCATTGTTGTTGAAACGATACTTCCTGCAAACCTTGACAATGCTACAGCTTTGGTGGACGTAAGCTTGACCATGCTCAAAAGCACGGATGGAAAAACGGTCTCTTTGTTGTTACACTCGGATGGTTCGTGGATAGTGTCAAGAGGAATGGTAAGGATTTGCAGTTCTGCTATACCATCTGTTACACTAATCAGCTTCTGTCGTTAAAGAGCCTGCTGATGGATATGTTCGCCTACTATACTTTGATTAATGTGGACAGGCCATTTTTTCATTACTTTTGCTCTCTTCTTTAAGCGAGCCCTATTACTGGTTCACAGTTAACGTGATGCCCATTTGTCAACATGGCCAGCCACAGTTTCCCAAGGGATTCACAAAGTTATTCTTTGTTCCAATTCTTTCGAAAGAAGGATCACCGAGGGCAGAATAATAGCTGTAGGGATCATGATGTCAGAATTCACCTGGTTCATGTTTTGCAGTAAGGTTGAGCGAGTCACTCTATAGCATGAAAGGTGTTGGGGAAAACGGGGTGCGGTTGGACGACTTAAATCAAGTTTTTGTTTCTACTGGTGCCGAGAGATCTTGTCTTCCTGCTGGGATTAATGAAATGAAGCCAATTGACCTGACCAAACTACAGTATGGCCAATCTCCTGCAAGAACTATAAAGAGAAGTGTTGACTCACCTTTATCTGGTAGCATCATGTATATCGATGGAGAGATTTCAAATGAACTGCGAAAGAAGGTACCATATTTTGTAGCGACAATGTAGGGATTCCCTTTTGGAGTCAGTAACCAATTGTTGATACTGGCATGTCGATAATGTTCTGCATCTATTTAGATTTAGAGAGCCCCCGCCTCAAATAGCTCTTCTGCTTTGTAGGTTTACGAGGCAGCTAGAGGAGAAGGTGCCACATTGTTAGATCAGTGGTTTGCTGGTTGCAAGGCCAGTCATGTAATATGTGAAGGTGCTTCTGTCCAAAAATATATTGGCTACAGCAGCAATCTTGTTAGTGTAAGTGGTGCAGTGATCACATGGAGATTGAAACATATATATAGATCGTAGGCAACTTAATTTACCACGCTAAACAACACTTAATGGTTACAACAATTTGACATGCATTATTGCAATATAAACGTTCTGGTTTCTGATGCTTTCCAGCCCATGTGGGTGATAAAATCAGCGAAGGAGAAATATATGCAGAGGCTTTTTCACATGTCTGTTGATCTAGCAAGGCAAGTAGGCAATCTACTTGAAAATTACCAGCGAGGTGTTCTAGGGCAGGTATTTCCCAAGTTCAAGCGATGAACTTGTCCTGATTTTCTCTGCCTTGAATGCTTTTCCTCATTTAACCTCTCCTAATCTCTAGGAAACCAACATGACCACTGGTTTTCTCAACACGTTGGGCTCAAGAAATGGAGCTTGTTTGGAAGAGAGGCAACAAGTTGTTATTTTTGCCAAAAATGGAGTTAGAAATCGACGTGGCCGTCGAATGCAGGTTAGTTGTTGTAATGAGGACATTCTTAACAAGTTTGGTTTTTTTTGCAGTTTATCATGCATTATGCCAATTATGGATGGACATCAGTAAATATTTCTATAATTTGGATGTCCACGAAGCCACCGTCTACTGATTTCTTCTAGGTTCCACGACCAGAAAAATGATGTTGGATTCTCTTGGCATTTACTTTTGTCAATGTGGAACTGAGATCAGTTTGCGTTTGGATTTTTCCACAGACCTGCTTAACCCCAATTCGGCCAATAACCCCGAGCAGCCTCCTTGATTCAGTATGCTGGTCTGTGTCCGAACCAGCTTCTACTGCTTCTATTTATACCGACTCTTTGAGCAATGACAACATGAATGAACATCAGACGCCTGTGTTCTTCGACGCTAAAGCTGACAAGGACTCAGAAGCTTCATTTTTAAACTTTACACGCCCGCCTAGTGAAAGGTTTTTGTTCTCTGACTCACTCTCTATTGGAATGGAGTGAAACTCCGAATCCCAAGTAAAAACATTCTAAGCTAATGTGATTTTCTTTCTACTCCCATGTCTGCAGTGAGAAAAGTGAAGTAGTGTTCAGGAGCCACTTCCTTACCATTCTTTTTCCCGTTGACCGGTTTGCTGAAATGGGACCTTCTTCAAGGACCTTTTTCAGTGAGAATGGCTTCACATGTATGCAGGTTTTAGAGCATATCTACGCATTTTATCAGGTATGATGATCAGTAGGTTTTCTATATATGGAATAACGAAAATAGTTCATGATTTTTCCGGTCGACCAGAATTTTTCCTGCACCATTCGTGACTTTGCCAATTGTTCTTTTGCAGGAAAACATGTCATCATCAGAGGTGGAAGCCGCAATTCACACTGATTCAAGACATGCTGACCGGCTTCGATCCGTGTTCTCCAGCAAGGAGTCGGTTGAACTTGGCTACGTGGTCTTCAAACGGATTGAGTTTTTAGGGAGCCGCAAAAGCTTCGAAATGTTAAAGCGTGTTGGGGGAGATAACAGCAGTAACGTTTATGAACTCTTGGTTAGAGCATAACATAATCCCAGTTGCTCTGTGTCCCATCAGCAGTTGAAAGCGGTGAGCTAGATGTCTCTGAGCTTGAAATCAAGTTTTTTATGCCCTTCCTCAAGAACTTGATTGTCAGATTTCAACAATCAGGTTCCGGTAACTGTCCGTCGTCCACTATACTTGCCGATGTGCATATATAACAGAAAGAGAGAGTATGAATACAATGTAAATCAACAATCAGTTCCTCTTTTTGTAAGAATTCCCATCTATGGAGGCAATAATACCTCCTAGTGTTCTGATTGGATTATATGCAGCAACTATTACTTCCCAAGTGCTGTGTTGATGTTGCCTTTAAACATAATACACTAGAAGAGTCCTGCTTTATGCACCATAGACATGAACTCGTTCGGCAACATCTCAACTTTCCTGCGGTTAAATTCAAAACCTATGCCAAATGCCATTATGACCAAGAGCACGCGCGAAGCGCTTTGAGATATCTGATCTAGAACGATATGAGATTTCAACATTTTGTGCTCAAGTATTGTCGCACAGTTGGCGATATTCATGTCAATTATTAGGCCATGGCTCGGGACAGGAATTTGTTAACCCTCGTTGTGATAGCACTGGTAGTTGTTCTTCAAGCCTTCTTTAGAATAGTTTGTGGATCTGTTTGAGCAAACAGATTAGGTACTTATATAGTCGTGAATCAAGTAATTTTGTGGTTTTCCTACTAAGAGAGCCACCCTAAAATGGTAAAATAATAACAAATTGAATATATTAAATTTCCGTCAGACTACCAATACAGCATCCCAGATGGCCCGAGGTTAGACATCAAGCAATACAACCGGGTTGGACGAATTGCGCTATCATGTAATTCAAATTCTATCAGTTACATCTGAGAATATAAAAGAAAAAAGGGAATGTGATAAGGCACAAAATTAACAGAAAAAGAAAAAGCAAAACCAGTCATAGGTATGGCTGATGTACAGTGCCTGACGATGCCTACCAAAATGATGCACTTCCTCTTCTGCTTCCCTTTCTTTCTTTCTGTCACCTTTTCCTTCCTAACTTTAAACAACAAACAACATTTTCTTCCTTCTCCTTCCTTTTTGGTGGGTTTTCTCCCTCTTTTTTCAGGGTTTCAACCACTTCCTCATCCTCTTCTCACCTATACAGATACAAGAATCATGGTTGCAAACTATATCTCCCTATGACGTCTTTGGTTCAGTAGATCACTACACGAAGCAGCCCCGGCTGTGGTTCTGTGTACTCCAGGAGCTCTTCTTCCAGGAGATATCGCTGAATAGCAATTGGCAGTCTGGCAGGAGTACGAGCACCTTTGGTATGGTGACCCGTGCCAACGAGAATGTAAACCTGCAGTCGCTGCTCTGCTAACCTAGCAGCGCCTCTCAGAGCACTTAGCTCGTGTTTCAGAACATGTATAGCTTCACTAACATGCAGCCCGTGAAGGTCTATCATCCGCTCGTTACCTCTCCCATTCGACTGCATATCTGGGTTCCTGGAAATTGGATTATAAACAAAGTGCAGGGAACAAAACCAAAGTTATATTAGCATAACGCCATAACCACATAATAAGAACCAGAGGATGCAAGGGAGACGAAACGACAGTATCTAATCACCAGTGAGAAGTTTTAGGTCTCTACAACAGAAGGGCACCATCAAATGCCACCTCCAGCAAACAATAAAGACCGATTATATTTAAATGACAAGGAAGCTTTGATTAAACACTTCACTGCACTGGAAATCAAGGGAACAGAATGTTGACCAACCTCTGCCTATAGATAGACTCCTGAGCCTTTCCATGAGCTGCCTTCATATGCATATTGTGCATCTGCCCTTTAGCACTCAATTCCTTAGCAAGCGCCTTATTGCCAATAAGAAAAGCTTGCCGTGCCTGTTGTAGGATCACAATATGAACATACCATATTTAGTCAAAACTTAGCCATGAGGATCAATAGAAATATGGTAACCTCGCTTCAGCAAGTTAGGTCAGTATCCAGCATAGACCACTAAACTGTATCTGAAAGCTCGCCACATAACCCGAGAGATTACCACAGCACCAAAACAATGTATTCCGTATGATTTGGCACGATTCACTTATAGACGAGTTCAACAAATTTATCGGGCAGGAAAAAGGGAGTTATCTCTAACTTCTTTTTCTTCTTAAACTTAATCTACTACAGGGTTGCTCAATTACAATTTACACCCAAAACAACTAAATGCCAACCATAGGTTCATTTCCAGGGCATTCAAAAACCATTTCAAGATTTTTACCACAATGTTTTGTTAATGGAAAATCCGCTGCTCTGGGACTGGGTGGAAAAGACTGGGAATATACCTGTTCAAAGTATGCATTCCTCAAACGTGCATGATCGCGAGCGTCTTCCCGGAGTTCGGAGTACATATTTGCTGCAATGTTGACCATGTTAAAGCAAAAAATACATGTAGAAAGCAAATCATCTGCATCTACGTTGGCATATAGCAAAAGACAAAAGTAATGTCATCTAAGGAACATTACCAACAGATTCCCCAGTTTCAACCCAGGCAGGAGCTGCTCGAGATGTGCCACGGCTCTGTAACCTTTCCGTATACACACCTCTTCCTTGTCCACTACCATAAGAGCTGGCCAAAACTTGAGGGCTCCTACTAGAGCCAACAGAGGAATTAGCCGAACCGTTTCTTTCATACTTCCACATTCCAGAATCTTGAGATGGCATTTTCCGGACAGCTGCAGCAAAATCTGTAGCACCTCTAGATTCAAATGAAGAGCCAGATTTGAACAAAAGCAAATTGTCTTTGTCGGGGGATCGATAAGGATTTGCAGCTTGTTGATGATCTTCTCCTGTGAACTTGGAAGGTCCATTCTGGCTTTCAGGTGCAGTCAAAGCAGGAAAGTCCACTGCACTCAGATTGGGAGCAGATAGTGTCTTTGGGCTTATATTCTGGTAGAAGCCACCATCAACTTGAAGCTACAATAATAGAGATTGGAGACTAATGGATCGAAATTCAAAGTAGTTGCAAACAATCACTAGAAAAAATTAAGATGGTGTATCACTAAGGGAGGAGAAGGCATGATATTCATGCTAGTCCAGGACGAGAAAGTAACATCCACTCACTGGAACGCGTCCAATTAAAAGTTAATGGCAGGTTTCTTCAACAAAAGCCAGAAGAGTTCAAATGTAAAATCCTCAAAGACAAGGAATTGACAGTAATTGGACAGAACAGTTGGAGGCAAAAAATAAAGCTTCAATTGGTGCAAAGCAAATCAGCCATGGGAAATAATGAGAATCTCCAACAAAAAAGAAAAAAAAAGATGGATACTGTAAAAAAAATTATGCAACTAACAGCAAGGTGACGACAACGTATCAAACTTGAATACAACAATGAAGTACAGAGTAAGGAGTAAACCTCTAGCTGAGTAAGCATTTCAACGGTGAGGTTTAAATCACATCCGTTAGCGATATAAACTTCTGCAAGGCTTTCAGCAGCAAAACCAGGAAATTGTGTAGCCAAAAACTCAAGTGGGTTAGTGTCATTCTCATCAGCTATTGGATGCTCGCCTAAAATATCATTCATGAAGCCATGCCCTTGGCTCCCATTGTACAGATGCAGATCCCGACCATTACCAAGAAACTGATCGTTGTTAATAACTTGCTTGTCCCAAGGCTTAGCGGGCAAATTCAGAAAACTGGCAGAAGTTTGATCATCCCCATAAGAAGCAGCATATCTTAACTTCTCACTGAAGGTGCTGCCGTTTATGTGTCGAGCACCTGGTTGCTGCTGCTGCTGCTCAGTCAATAAGTATCCACCACCAGCAGAAGCAGGAAACCTCGAGACATCTCTGTTATCGTGTAAAGACAAGCCAGTTAAAGAGATCCCTCCAAGTCCTTGAGACTCATCTTCGCCCATCATCTTAAAGTCAGGGGTGATATCATCCGGAAGCTGCTGGTTCCAGAACTGGCGAGCCTCTTCATCAGAAGCGTTAGAAACAGAGGACTCTGTTCTATCCAGCACAGCTTTTCCAAGATTCCCGGAGGAACCAATCCTCACAGCCGCATCTGCTGTCTTCGAGGTACTCCCAGAAGGAGAAGATACAGAGTGTGCCCTGAGGGAAAAGGGGACAAACTCGGCAGCATTCGGATTCAAAGTTGTTGTCTTGTTTAGAGGGTTCAGCTTCGTATCGTTGGGTTGAGCCACTTTCTTGGAAAAGCTCATCTCTTTACTCGGTAAAAACTAAAAGCAGGCTGCACACGAAAAAACGAATAGACGCTTGCAAAGTAATCTTGAAACAGGAAAGCATTATCCGAATCCTGCACAACACAGACACCAAATCAACAAAAAATGACGGTCAACAAAGTTCATCCCATCTCTACCAAAAAAAAAAGTGAAAAAAACACAGACTAATTCATTCATTCCCAAGGAATCGAGGCTCATCAAATGCACAAAAACTCACAACAACGTTACATCGTACCGACACACACAGTTCGTTTGGAACAACCAATTCATGTCAAATCAATGAAATTAACCGCCAAAAAAAATCGATTAAAATTCCTAGCCACAGCACCAACAACTAAAACCCTAGAAGTTAAGAACCGCCCCTCTAGTCAACCAGCTCGACAAAACTGAAAAGCGCAATTCAACCTCCCCAATTCGCGAGCCAGATCTCAAACAAAACCCCAAAAAGAAAGTCAAACCACAAAAATAAACCGCCACGAACTAAAAGAAGAAGAGCCTGATTCCGTTACCTTTCCGTACCAAATCAAATGGATCCATAATTCGCAAAGAGACGAAGACAGATAAGACCAGACAAGAACAAGAAACTAAAAGCAGGTACACACACAATCACAATCCTAAGGAAGAAGCCATTAACGTGTGTCCGTATCAGTTTTAACAGTATTATTATTATTATTCTAATTATCTTCTTTCTCCGTTCTTGTTCTTTGGGGTCTCTCTCTCTCTCTCTCTCTCTCTCTCTCTCTCTCTCTAAAACTAACCCGCTCTCACTTATCTATCTATCTTCATTGTGAGATGAGATTAGTGAAATAGAGTAGAGGCGTCTCTCTCTTCTCTCTCTCTCTCTCTCTCTCTCTCTCTCTGTTCTCTATTTTTATATTATTATTGTTGTTGATTTTTTCTTCTTATTTATTGTGGCTTTTTTTAGTGTTTATAAATTAAATTATCAGGAAATGCGTTTATAACCAAATTATGGGGTAGACCGCAGGCAGCAAGACCACCACCACAAGAATTGTTTTTTCTTTATAACAACTAGTATTCAAGTATTTTTTTATCGATTAATTTTAATTCAGATTTAAATAAATGTTTGGAAAAAAGTGAAATAGTTTTTCTGATTCCGATTTAATATTGTGGAAAATTTAAATTTGAGATTTATCACTTAAGTTATAATAATTTATGTGTTGATGACGACCCTTGGCCACTCGATTTGGCCTTCTCTTCCTTTCCTCCACCCTTTGTTGTTTTTTATTCCGCCCTTCCAAGTTTTTTAATATTTTATTTTTGTGTTATTTATTTATTCGAGTATTATTCCGTTTGATGGAGGTGGATATTAGAATATACTGCTCCCGGATTTCAATTTCCTTGGGCCAAATGCGACGCCGTTTTTTGCAGCTTTTATATCACTCATGGCGGTAGGCTAATAAAGTTAGCATTGTGCAAAATGCAATAGGCTTTCAAATTAGCAGCTAATTAAATTGAATTGAGTGATGCTAGGGGTGTGCATTCGGGATATCCCGATCCCGAATATCCTAAATACCGGATAGTCAAAAAAAGTCATCCCGATCCCTTACCAAAAAAATTTCGGGATAATCTCGATCCCGAATTAAAATTTCGGGATAATCCCGAAATTCCCGAATTAAAATTTCGGGATAATCCCGAAATTCCCGAAATATCCCGAAATTTCAATAAGAATCTAATTTGGTTTCATAAAACTAAAGTTATAGTCTTACTAAAAAATATAATCCTAAAAATACATATGATTACATCAATGAAACACAAAAAAAAAACCAAATTGATAATTACATTAAGTTAAATACAACCAGAGATGAAGATTGAGAACCAAATTGATTACATTTGGCTATTTATATATATACGTATATATAATATGGAAATTATACTTTAGTATTCGGTATCTCTGTATTTCGGTAAAATTCCGAAATATCCCGAAATACCGAAATTCCCGAAATTTTTGAAAATTCCTTGCCGAATAAAATTCCGATCCCGAAAATCCCGAATACCGAAAAAAATTCGGGATTCCCGAAATACCGATCCCATTTGCACTCCCCTAAGTGATGCTGATCCGCGTGACAAATTTACAAAATCAAAGATTGTATAGATATATAGTTGCATTTATATGTGTAAAGTGTATTGTATTATTGTTAGTCATCTATTATATCATTATTAATTATTGATTGTAATACTGTTAGTTGCATATTACAGTATTTTTGAATTCAATAATGCATCTGAGGTGGTGCACGTGGTATAACGCAATTGTACTAATTATATTTCTTGTCCGGTTGTAACTTTTACCACCAGTAATATATATTTATCAGTGGGTGATGTCGTCTTTAATATAATGTGCAGTGTGTTTATCCGGTGACGTCACTTACGGGTCCAATAATCAAAAACTATTTTAAAATAGCAGTTATAAAAAGACACACAAGTTCCGCTTTCCAGGGCCATTTTTGTCATTGCAAAGGAATCACCTTGAGGAATCAATGTTTTAAGAATCTAGTCTTCTAAATTTTTAGGACATATTGTGTTGTTAGACTGTCTTTTAGTTGCAGTTTATCAACGTTGTACTAATTAATGTTCCACATTAGCCTTTCGTTTAGTAAAATTGATATAAAACAAATTTCCAACTATTTTTCATTATTACAGCCTTACAGGGATTAATAGCTGGTCTCTTTTTTCATAATTTAATTGTTTAAGATTTCGAATGCTTTTAGGTTTACTGCACCAAGTGAGAGTTATTAGAATGCTTTTATATTCTGGTGCTGCATAAACTTGGGTACCCATTACACGGGTTGTCACGTGACTGTCTTCTTCGCCTTCAGGACCGTCCTTTGCCAAACCCAAAATCCAATAGCCTAGCAGTGAAATCCTGTGCATTTGATAGGGCATCTCTTTATAGAGAAGACTACATTATTACATTCCAATGAACAAGGTAGGAAAATGAGTGCTCACAGAATCCAGCAAAACATTCCAAGGTCTTAAAATCGAAGTATATGACAGGCTGATCAATCTTGTGTAAGAAAGCCCAGGCCTTTGGCGGGAGTGGATATCCTGCCAAGGATTGATATATTCCCTATATAGGGAGGAGGCTAAATGTGTAAATTACCCATTACTCAATCACTTTTTCTCTCTCCTTCCACGTTTCTTCTACTTTTCTGACTTTTCATCTTCCAACAACATCTTCAGTTACATTATTAGTTTGTTTTGTTGTATTGGTGGTTTATTTGGTTGCATTGCTGGTTCAGTTGGTTGCATTACTGGTTTATTTGGTTGCATTACTAGTTCAGTTGGTTACATTGCTGGTTTGTATTGTTGTATTGCTGGTTTTATTGGTTCCAATACTGGTTTGAGAGGTTGCATTGCTGGTTTAAGGGATTGTATTACTGATTTTTTTTGGTTGCATTAATGGTTTTTTTCAATTGTATTACTGGTTTGATTTGTTGTATTGGTGGTTATTTGGTTGCATTGCTTGTTCTGTTGGTTGCATTGCTGGTTTGTTTGGTTGTATTGCTGGTTTCATTGGTTCTAATGCTGGTTTGAGGGGTTGCATTGCTGGTTTAAGGGATTGAATTACTGGTTATTTTGGTTACATTAATAGTTTGTTCAGTTGTATTACTCGTTTGTTTTGTTACATTGGTGGTTTATTTGGTTGCATTGCTGGTTCAGTTGGTTGCGTTGCTGGTTTGTTGATTGTATTGCTAGTTTTATTGGTTCCAATGCTGGTTTGAGGGGTTGTATTGCTGGTTTAAGGGATTGAATTACTGGTTTTTTTTGTTGCATTGCTGGTTTCACGAGACCGACGAGGCCGGGGGAATGTGAACAGTTTTTTTTCAAATCTTCTTTTGCTAATTAATTGCTGGTTCAAAATTTAAAAATCCCTAAAAAGTAGCAATCATTATTTAAAAAGTAGGAATCACTGCCTAAAAAGTAGAAAACATTAATTATTAAGATTTATTAATTTTGAGCAAAAGTTTTAAATGCCCTTGGTAATTAATAGCCATTAGATTAGAATATTTAAGAATATATTCCGATCTAATGACCCAAATCGTAGTCCCTATATAGGGAGAGTTTTAATCCTTGGCACCCAATCCAATCTCGTCCTTGGCCGCTCCAAGTGCGATCCTCATCCATTTGGCACAGTCCTCGTTGTAAGTACACGCGAGTTATAGAGACAGGTTATGTTCCTAGTCTAGGTGTTAAGTGAAAACATGTGACCTTGTCTCGCTTAAATTTGATGTTCGGCAATTGAGAGCTAAAGAAAATTAAGTACCATGACTAACACAACAATGACTCGTTAGAATTTTATACTTAACAGACTAACACAAAGATAAACGTTCTCACTTTATTATTACCCTTAAATCTAAAGCTTTTCACTGTTTCATTAAGGAGTCGGCATCGGGAGAGACTAATGTAATATAGTAATGGACGACTTTTGGTTGCCATGGAGTTCTCAAACGTTGGATTTATTTAGTTCTTTAGGTATTTATTTAGCTGGTCTGAACTCGACAAATCAATTGGTAACTTGCAAGATAGGAATTTACCTATAAAAAATTTGCGAAGATAGGAATGAAGTGGCTTTGTGATTCTAAAATGTAATCCTTACCATAATATTGTTTATTAATCATTATATGAAGATTTTGACTTCAAAAACTTCGTCTGAGTGTTATTAATAGTTGCGGGTATAATTGGTATTAGTAAATATGTGTTTAATTAATAAATTTATAATTATCTTTATATTCTCACCAAGATTTAAATTTTTAAAAAAAATTCTCAATATCAATCAATTATAATTAATACCACTGACGCCACTCCTTCCCTAATTAATTATAATTAATACCGACCCTTTCTCCCCCAAAAAACCCTGCCGCCCCTGTCCTTATTAATTATAATTAATACCAACCCTTCCTCCCTGCCAAGAACAACCATGCCGGCGCCTTTTCTTTCTTTTGAGGGACGCACATCACGTTTTTGTAACGTCAACGTTCCGGATTCAGAGAAGGGCAATGTTTTCCAATTTCCATCATGGTGGTACCTCATAAAAATTAAAAATCTAATGCATCCGGTGCCACCTCACATATACCTCATAAAAATCTCTCTATTTCTTAAATTCTAACGATTCTCACTATTCACGTCTCGTGTGTTGCTATTTTATATCACCACCGCAAAATTGCTAACTCTACGGTAATACATCGTTTCTAACCGAAAATGAAAGAGATTCATGTGGTGTCATAATTTAAACTGATTTTGGATTAGGGGCAGACGGAATAAATTATCCATACAGCATTGTATAAAAATTAAATTGTGCTAACATTTTTTATTTTTTATTATTGACATATTTTGTATTTTGTATTAATATGTTTTGTATGTAAATATTAACATGCGTAATTTTTGTGTATGAATTTTTTAGGTAAAAAAGATTTGAAACCATAAAATGAAAAGTCATATTAAAATATTTTATATGTTAATATTGACATATTTTTTTATGTTAAGAATTATATGGCCCTCTTGTAGAGATATGATTCTATCATGTAGTAAGTAGTAACTTGTGCAGGATGGTCATAGAAAAAATAAGATGATAATTTTTTTTATTAATTTAACTAATCCAACAGTTATGGGCCACTCCAGGATAGGTATGTACTAAATGTATGTGCATGACCCAATCATGTTCCCCTCTTGTATGTTTTTTTTTGGTAAATTTTTGTATTTATGCAAAAAAACCATAAATGTTAATATTAATATATAAATCATGTCAATATTAAAAAAATAAAATATGACAATACAATCTGATTTTTTTATTCCACACTGTTTAGGATAATCTTCTTCCATACCCAATTCATCATTATAAACACAAAGATTAAAAAAAATGCAATTTCCTAATTTGTTGTACTGGTCAGACGACGACTTCTTCTGAAAAATGGGACCAGATTCGGTACTGAACGTCATCTCCAGGACCGTCCTGGACAACTTAAAAAGAGGGAGGGCGCACGGATCAAGTGGTTTTGCCAAGTATGTTCAAGTATTTTTGCAAAAACTACTCGAACATACATGACAAACCACTCGAACATACATGGCAAAACTACTTGATCGTCCCTTCCTTCATTACGTCAAGTATGTTCAAGTGGTTTCGCAAAGTAGATTCAAACGTATGTTAGTAAACGATTCTAACATACATGGAAAAACTTCTCGAACATACATGAAAAATTACTTGAAAAAATCACTTGACCACTTGAAAAAACCACTTGAACACACTAGTAAAATCACTTGAACACACTGGTAAAATCACTTGAACATACTTTGCAAAACCACTTGAACATACTGGCAAAATCACTTAAACATAAATGACAAAACCACTCGAACATTTTTTTGAGTACATTTTGTCGGTAATTAATGGTTGATAATTAATGGTTGGTAATTAATGGTCGATAACTAATGGTCGGTAATTATGGTCGGCTATTAATGGTCGGTAATTCAAGTAACGTCCCTTTCTCTCTCTTTTCTTCTTTAACCTCACGCACGTTCCAGAACAGGAGTTATTATAACGTTTCAATTCCCTGAAAAAACAAATGGAATCAACTTGTTGCTAGTTGCTACATCTCAGTGTAATTTGCTGGATTCTGTGACATACAAGGTGCGGCTACGTTTCAAACTGCAAGTAGCATCCCAACCAATAATGGCTCTACGACTTGGCTTAAGTCAGGAAAACACATATTCCTGATTCAGTTTTCCGCTAAATAACCCAAATGAAACTATTTTTATACCAATCAATTTTCGAATAGCAACTATACTAATTAATTCCGGTTTAAAATGGTTAGAATTGTTTATAGCCAACAAAAACTTTTATGCATGTCAACAAAGAATGCGGACCTTTCTTTGGTAAACAACCAAAGATATCAACGCCCGCCCGCCCACTTTTTGCTGGGAGTTCTTTTTTCCTTAACAAACCTTTCTTCGGGAGTCCAGTTTTTTCTTTAAACAACCTAGATCCGGAAGAATGTAATGGAAAATCCAAATAAGCAATGAATTAATCCGGTTATTCCAAACCGAGTCAACCGACCAGGAATGTTTCCTTCACTAATAGGTTATTATCAATATGATTTATTTTGCGGCGATCGACAGATTGACCTAATGACCTCCATTAGCAAATATCAAGAGATCTGATGCCAGAGGCTTTCTTTTCAAACCCACTTTACCATCTAAAAAACTTGGAATAGATTAAGTATGCAATCATATTTTTAGAACCAATAGAAAATATATTTAAAAACAAAATAAAAAAAACCACAGAATCAAAGTAAATCTTGCATGATTTTATATCACATAAAAATATCATTTAAAAAAATAAAAAATATAAAATTTGGGAGGTTTTTTTAAAAGTCCAAAAACCACAAGACCAAAGTAAAAAAATCTTACACAGACGGATATCACATGAAGTAAATGCTATTCTGAGAAGAAAAAAAATGTACATGTTGAATTTTTTTTTCAAAAATCCAAAAATTGCAAAAAAAAAAAAACTTTCACTTGTCAATATCATAAAAATATCATTTTCAAAAAAATAAAAAAGTACACACGTCATTATCACTTGAAAAAAATTATCGTGTAAAAAAATGCAGATATCGCGTGAAGGAAACACCATCGTGATCCAACCCAAATTCCATAGTGTCAACACTAATTTATACAGTCCGTACTCAATTCAAATCTCTTAAATTCGGCCAATCATTATCACAAGTTTTTATCAACTCAGACTAAAATTTGCAATTAATACAAATAACATATAGTCTCACCAAAAAATTAAACTCAATGCACAAGATAAAATAAAATAAAACACAAGTTGTCCACTTTAAGTTTTTACCTAACTCGCAAGACACAAAAAGGAAACAAAACTATCTTTTCCCAAAATAAAGAAATAAAAGTAAAGAGGGGAAGAGAGAAAGCAGGCAAGAATTGATGGGAATCACCATATAAAGAAATAAGACAAAACCAGCATCTTCTTCTCTCCTATCCCTCAAAATTCTCAAACCAAACCCAATATTTCCCTTGCAACAATACGTTATCTTCCTCCTCCTTCCCTATTGTAAGAGAGCCTCCCCTCTTATTACATGGCGCCGTCGTTTCTGAGCGTGGCGAACCTGTACACGGCGTTCCTCCGGCGATGCTTCGACCAGGCTGGGCTGGCCCAGCAAGCCCTCGACGTCGACGATCAGACGACCATCCACTTCTGGGCTCCCAAGATCAAAGACGTCACCAAGCCTAATCTCGTCTTCGTCCATGGATTCGGTCCTGTTGCCATCTGGCAATGGCGCCAGCAGGTATTTATTTCTTTCTAGGGATCTTATCGTATTATCCTCGCGTATAATAATATATCATTCTCATGGGATTCTGTAGATCTTTGTATACGTGAGTTGTTCTAACATTTTCGTATTGGGAAAAGCCATGCAAATTTTGATCTATGAATTCTAAATAGAATCCAAAATTGTAGTCATGTCTCCAAACTTTTTGGGTTGTTTTTTTATTTTTGAATGGGTTAATTGGGGTGTTTTCGCTTTATACGCCTGAGTTTATGTTTTAGACTTCTTCTTTGGTTTACACTAAGAATTTGGTCTAATCATAATTAGGCTGAAATTATATACCTTTTGTAAAGAGTAGGCTAAATTATTAAAGTAGCACGTAATTTTATTCATTCTTTACATATAATACTTTTTAAATTACTAAAATAATACAGATGTTACTATTTGGGACAAATGTAACATTATTTTGTTTTATGAGTTTAACACATCGTTAATAATTGTTCCAACAATACGACAGAGCAAATAATAGAATTATATCCACCAAATTGAAATACACGAGAGTTGACCGAATCTTGAACGACCTTAATGATGAAGTGAGGTGAAGCAAATGTCTCTATTATACTAAATGTGACAATCTGTATCATCATTTTCATATGCTTTGACTTGCGTAAAACTGTGTTAATTTTTGCCTCAAAATTGCGTCAACGGTGATAGAAAAACAAAAATTATTTTCCGGGTGTAAGGTCTAATTCCTCCGACGTCGTATCTGAACTGAGCAGGTGCAGCACATGGCGCCTTACTTCAACGTGTACGTCCCCGACCTGATCTTCTTCGGGGAGTCAACGACCACATCCCCGGAGCGGTCGGAGGTGTTCCAGGCGGAGTCGGTGGCGAAGCTCCTCGCGAAACTGTCGGTGGACAGGTACTCCGTGGTGGGGACCAGCTACGGAGGGTTCGTGTCGTACCACCTGGCGAGGGCCCACCCGGACAAGGTCGAGAAGGTGGTGATAGCGAGCTCCGGGATCAACATGAGGAAGAGGGACAACGAGGAGCTGACCAAGAGGGCAAATTTGGACACTGTTAGCGATCTCATGTTGCCCCAGACAGCCCCCCAGCTGCGGGCCCTACTTGGCCTCGCCGCCTTTCGGAAGCTCCGCGGTGTTCCCGATTTTGTCTTCAACGACTTCATTCGTGTAAGTTGTTCCCCAAGTCCATGTTATTCAGAATCTAGTAGTAGTAAGTTTAAAAAAAAAATAAAGAAAATTGAGAAAAAATTACATGATTTTTTGAGTTGTAAGAAATGGTATCTCATGTTAGTTATGTAGCTCTATTAGGTTAAATGTTAATATTTCAATATAATAACTGAGAACAAATTAGCAATGAATAGAAGCAAGAAAGGTAGTTGTGACAAATACCCAATCTTGGAGTGACTTCCATCTTCTCCTACTTTCTGTTTTGGGGTCTTCCATCTTTGTCAATGTTAGGTCTGTTTATTTGACTTAATTGATAAAAACTACAAATTAAATGACTCAGACGAAGCAAAGAAACTTCTACACACACAAGAACATTATATTTCTATCTTAATTTTTTTAAGAAAATCTTTTACGCTGTCCAACTTCCTTCATTAATAATTAGCTTCTTATGTGGGTGCAGAAATTGTACGCCGAAAACAGGGATCGCAAGTTGGAACTATTGAAAGGACTTACGCTAGGACAGAATGACTCGGTAAATATCTCACCTCTTGAGCAGCAGGTAACGTCTCTAAACTCAAAATATATCACCCCTTAGTTTATTTCATGTGTGTGAAAAATATCTGATTAATTTTTCAAAATTATTTTATTTTATTTTTGCCACTGCAGGATGTCCTAGTAATTTGGGGAGACAAAGACCAAATATTCCCGTTGAACATGGCCTACGAACTCAAAGGGTGAGTGCCACAATTGTTGGATATTTTTGTAATTTGGATTTATGAAGTATAAGTCGTTATGATGGAGTTTTCAAGAATTTTAGAGTATTTTTTATCGTTTTAGAAGTTGAACTACATTATGGTATTAAAAGTCATGATCGTAATTATCCGAGAACAAATTTTTTGAAAATTACATAAACAAGGCCATGTTGTGACACCTCTTAACTTCTAATTTTTTTCCATAAACTCAGTCGTTTCGTGGCCTATAATGTTTTTATTAGTCAATTTTGAAATTTGTTCCAAATTTTTTTGAATAATGAAAAAGCATTAAATTATAGTGTCAACCAATATCAATAGTAGTTTTATGTTCTCGTTTGAATTAATCAAATTTTCAAAATTATCCTACACATTCCCATTTTAAAGTATTGTTAGATATCCACAATAGTGTGTTTTTGATCGGGTCAAGATCGTAAAAACTCTGAATTTGATTAATGTGTTAAAGTGTCATTGTATATTGATGACAAGTGTTCCAAAATTCGTTACATTGATGGAGTTTATTTGGAGAGTCAAAATTTGCCTGAAAGAATTGAAAGATTCTTACCTTCGTAGTACACTAGATTTCATCCTCCACATCTGAAAAGTTCCCATCAAGTATTATATCTGTAACAGTTTACAAAATATTACATATTCTAATACCTGAACTTTTCTATTATTGTATAAAGATCAAACTCCAATTTTTGTGAATTGTTGATCCAATTGTTTTTTTTTTAAGTATTGTTTGACCGAAATGTTATGTGTAGTTTATGATAATTTTTGTGTCATGATTATTGCAGACTGCTTGGAAAGGACGTGAAGTTAGAGATAATCAAGAATGCGTCACACGTACCGCAAATAGAGCGTGCACAACAATTCAACAACATCCTCAAAAATTTCTTGTTAGGATCATCCTCGTCTCAGTCTTCTCTATAGGCGGCTAATTGTCTGCAAACAGTTTTAGCTTATTTACATCCTGAAAAGGATGAAATTAAAATAATGGAATTTCGGAGGAACTATATCTGCGTTAAATTAATCTCTGTTATATATTTTGTCACGTTCAAGTATGTCAAATTTAAGCCATTGTGATCAGGTGAAGCAGAAATTATTTAGTTGGACCGAAGATGAACATAAAGGGGATGATACAAAAGAGTTAGTTTACTTGATGTACTAAAACTATTTGATTAATAAAAATTACGGGTCTTAGTCCCTCGGTTACACTAAAAAAATAAGAAGAATGTACAACCATATAACATACGACAAGTCGCTGATTATCAGGATATGGTTGGCGCCACGCGAAACTTGGAGTAATTGCTGGTTGCAATCAGAGAGGCATAGTTCGTATGTGTGTGTCCATTGCATTTGCTCTGCTAGGCTCCACCTGAACTGCCTCCCATTCACTACAATTTATTGCCTCTTTCATTCTTCACTTATTTTACTTTTATTTTGTAAGTTTATTTTCATTCTACTTTAATAATCATTAATATCAAAACTTTCTTAACCTCGTTAAAATGTTACCAACATAAAGTGCTTAAGAATATTTTTTCCATAGGTAAGTCCATCAAGATAATTTCATCATACGTATCAACGATACCACACCTAAAATGTCAGATAACCATTAATCAAAGGCATTAATTTGATTTGAGCACGACTCCAAAAGTAAACCTAAACCTAAAATCTCCATCTGTAGTTAGGAACACGTATCAGTAAAAACATACTAATAGAGCAGTTACACAATAAAATCAACAAATCCGTTGTAGTCTAGTTGGTCAGGATATTCGGCTCTCACCCGAAAGACCCGGGTTCAAGTCCCGGCAACGGAATTATTAATTTTTCCCACTTTAACTTTTTAGAGTTTTAAATTATTTTTTTTTTGGTCGGAACTTTTTAGAGTTTTATTAGACATTTAAAAGTGCAAATGTGCAATAAGCTCTAGACCCCGATTTTAAAGGCCCAAATTTAGGAAACTTACCGTTATGCGCCTACTCACTGGGTATTTTCCCTTGGGCTATGAAATTGAGCCCGGGCCTGATGGTCCACGGGCTGATGAAAGCCGAACTTGGGCAGACATTTGCTTACTTTTTCATTTCTGTTTCTAAATTCTAAGTGATATTTAATTTTTCAAATATGTTTTATGCATTATATATGTATTAAATGTTAACCATCCGTAGTATGCTTCCACAGATTTTTAATACATTGCAGGAACAAAAGAATGTTTGCTGGTCTTTCATTTCAAAAATTTTATAACAAAATATGCGTATAGTTTCTTTAAAAACAAACGTGTATTCAGAATAAATATACGTGATTATTATTTTTTTTTGATAAGTAATTGACATAGTAAAAAGACGTCCACGGAAAAGATAATGCTGCACAGCAAAAAAATGTAATTTATTTTGTAATTATCTATTTTCACAAAAGGCAAGGAAACAGAGAGGCAGAGAGAGAGACGACAGTCGCATACAAGAAACGAAATTTTTTAGACCAGAGCAGCAGTCACCCAACACAGAAAAACATTACACGCCGGTCCAGTCCAAGTCCACCCTGTCACTACCTCCTCTTTCTAGTTAACTTAAGTTGAAAATTCCCCGATGTCAAACGAAGGCTCCCCTGCTCCCCAATCCACCCCAAATCCTCCCATTCCCAAGCCGCCCGATGACCGCCCACAACAATCAACACCAACTCCTGTTAAGCCCGTCAGTGACCCAACCTATACCACGCCACCCTCTCCAGCCTCTCCCAATCTGAACTCAAATCCCCAATCGCTAAACCGAAACCCTACTCCAGCGACGACAACTCCCCTACCTAACAACTCCCCCCGCCCACAAGCAGCCTCCCCCTCCCTCCCAACTGAGAATCCCCAACCAAGGAAATCTTATAGAGACTCAGTGAAAGACTCCAACCCCAATCCCATCCTGCTACCCAAAGAACCAGATGAGGACTGGATCTCCTCGGGTGATGCTGTAATCGACATATTCACTAACCCGAGCCGACCCGAGATCCATCTTTCGGAATATGCTGTTCAACAATTGGAAGAGCCCTGGAAGCTGGCTGCTATTGTTAAGGTGCTGGGAAGGACGGTGGGTTACCGAGCCCTCCTGAACAGGCTCCAACAGATATGGTCTCTCACTGCGCCGATCCAACTTATCGACCTCCCACACGGCTACTTTCTCGTCTGCTTTGAGGCTGAAGAGGATCTGGACAAAGCTCTATATGAAGGCCCATGGCTCTACCAGGACAACTACATCACGGTGAAGCCATGGGAGGCAAATTTTACCCCCTCTGAAGATGCGATCGTGAAGACCTACATCTGGGTAAGATTTCCAAATCTCCCTATGCATAATTACAATCAAAACCTGCTGAGAGCTACTGCGACTGTGCTTGGGAAGTTTATTAAGTTTGACCCGAATACTGCTGACAAGATCCGCGGCCAATTTGCACGAATCTGCGTTGAGGTGGATCTGACAAAACCGCTGATTGGAGAGGTGATAATCCGTGGACAAGTGCACAAGATTGAGTATGAAAGCCTACATACCATCTGCTTTGGTTGCGGTAGATATGGCCACATACATGAAGGCTGTATGTTCGGTGCTAGACCACAACACTCTCCTACCACACCGGTTACTCCCTCTGGGATGGAGGAGCAGATTGGCAGTGCAAGTACTACAAACCCAGCCAATACTAGTTCTCCAAGCCCGCCAGCCAATACTAGTTCTCCAAACCCGAAGGTAGCAGGAGAGAGTTTGGGCCCGTGGATGATTGCCACTAAAAAAAACAAGATCTTTCGCCCCAACTCTTCCAATACTGCTGCAGGCTCCGGCAATAGATTTGATGTACTCTTCCCAACTGAACAAGTGGAAGAATCTATGGAAAGAGGGGCGGAAGCATCCGGTGAACCTGCCAGATTTTACACAAGCTCCACCAAGTCAAACAAACCCTCCAAACAAACCCATAACAAACCCCAGAGTAATGCAAAACCCTCCCACCCAAAACAACCACTTGAATCTGTCCAACCAAATTCCAAATTGATCCAGAAAAACAAGCGAGCTCGTAACGACGACCAAACTATCAACAACAAAATATCTGCAGCTCTCCACAAATACTCCACCACAAAGGAAAACACCAATCCCAACCCAACCCTCCCAAAGTCGCAGACATCTCTACCAATAAGCAAAAAACAACCAATTCCCTTACTGTTCCATTCATCATCTTCCCCCTCCCCCATCTCCACAAACCCTACCACCTTGAATGAACCTACTGCCCAGCCAGAAAATAGACACGCAAGCGAACCCCCTGACCAAGACATACACACAGATATCATCATGGACCTGGCCGAAGACAACACCATGCAGGGTAATACCTCTTCAGAAACTCAGTCCACTATGACTGTATCAGCTACTACTGGTAATAACATGGTTATTGACCAAGAGATGAGGAGTGCTACTCACCTTTAATCACATTGCCTATGGATTTTAAGACCATCATGTGGAATTGTTGTGGGGCTCGTAAGCCAGGCTTTTTACGAGCCTTCAAATACTTAATCAAGTTCCATGAAGTGAAGCTAGCAGCAGTTGTGGAAACACAAGTTAGTGGTGCCACTGCGGATGAAGTCTGTAGAAAGATCGGGCTCGCGTCATATAGAGTTGAAGCAAATGGTCGGCGTGGGGGCATCTGACTATTGTGGACACCTTCCATAACCCTTAGAGTTGTTGCTGCAGGTGCTGAGTATGTACACGCGGAAGTTTCTTATCAAAACCAAGAGCCTTTTCTATTCACCGCTGTGTACGCCCTCCCGCCGGTGAGTGGATATGAAGACTACTGGACCAGGATCGCCTCTTTTGCACCTTTGGATAATACACCTTGGATTATCGCTGGGGATTTTAATGCAATTGTCTCCTTGGAGGAAAGAAGAGGCGGATCAGGACACTTACAAGTGCAGGATAAAAGGTTTAGCTCTTGGATAAATAAGAATGGTTTGATTGATCTTGGATTCACTGGTACACCTTTCACTTGGGCCCGAGGACTTAATGAAAGGTCAAGAGTATCCAAGAGACTAGATAGAGCATTGTGCAATGAGGGATGGCGACTCAAGTGGACGGAAGGCAATGTGCGTCACCTAGCGAGGTATCAATCCGACCACTCCCCGCTTCTCATCCACTTCTCAAATCTGGATACTGGATGTAGGCGAAAGCGTCCTTTCCGATTCCAAGCGGCATGGCTGACCCACCCCAGTTTTGTACGAGTTGTTCAAGCTAAATGGAACAATCAGACGGGTATTGAAGATGCACTGAAAGACCTGCAAGTGGAGTTAAAAGAGTGGAATACAAAAGTGTTCGGAAATATTCAATGGCGTAAAAAGAGATTGTATGCTCGCCTATGTGGCCTGCAAAAAGTGCTAGACCAACGGCCAAATAGAGGGCTGATGGCACTTGAAGGAAAACTTCGCATGGAACTCGAGAAGGTGCTACACCAGGAGGAGACTTTATGGATGCAAAAAGCAAGGGAAAGATGGATTGTAGATGGGGACCGAAACACGAAGTTCTTCCATACCTCAACTATAGTACGACGTTGTACAAACAGAATAACAAGACTCAAAGATGAAAGTGGCGAATGGATTACAGACCGTCGGCATCTGGAGGAGCATGCTCTATGTTTCTTCAAAGATTTATACACGGCAGTACCGGATGAGGGCACTAATGATATTCCGAGTGGAAGATTTCCACAGTGGACGTTAGAGGAATTTGAAACCGCATGCAGGAGAGTCTCCACCAAAGAGATTCATGAAACTGTATGTAGCATGGCCCCCACGAAGGCACCGGGAGCCGATGGATTTCACGCAATCTTTTTTCAAAGATGTTGGAGTATCACAAAGCACAACCTTATAGACTTCATCACACTAGCCTTTGAGACCGGATCTTTACCCCCTCATATCAACGAAACCCTCCTAGTCCTTATACCTAAAATCCAAGGCCCAGAGACCATCCGACAATTTAGACCTATAAGCCTTTGTAACGTTGCCTATAAAATCCTAGCCAAACTCATAGTATCCCGTCTAAAACCAAAACTCCCCGACCTCATTTCACCAAACCAGGGGAGCTTCGTTCCGGGGAGACAAATTTCTGACAACGTTATTGTTTTGCAGGAAGTGATACATTCAATGAAAACTAAGCAAGGAAGAACAGGGTGGATGGCCATTAAACTAGACATGGAGAAGGCCTATGACCGACTTCAATGGAGCTTCATCAAAGACACGCTCAAAGAAGCAGGCCTGCCTACTGCACTCTCCAACCTCATTATGAAGTGCATATCTGGATCGACCATGAAGGTGCTCTGGAATGGTGAAATGACCAGAGAGTTTCAGCCATCCCGTGGTCTCAGGCAAGGAGATCCTCTCTCCCCCTACCTATTTGTATTATGTATGGAACGTCTGGCACATTGGATCAGCGCAGCAGCAGAACGAAAGGACTGGCGACCAATCCAGATAACCCGAGGTGGACCTAAACTATCCCACCTATTTTTTGCCGATGACATCGTACTATTTGCCGAAGCTACATTGGCACAAGCTAAAGTAATCAAAGCCGGCATTGACATATTTTGTAAAGCTTCAGGCCAGAAAGTTAGTTTGGAGAAGTCAAAAGTCCTATTTTCAGCCAACACTTCTGCTGTTTTGAGGAAGAAGGTTGCTGAAGAACTGGGAATACAAGCCACTCAGGACCTAGGAAGATATCTAGGAATCCCAACATTCAACTCGAGAGTCAACAAGGCCACCTTTCAATACATACTAGACAATGCGCAAGCGCGACTTACTGGATGGAAGGCGAGACAACTATCATTAGCGGGGCGGATAACGCTCACAAACTCGGTACTCTCATCCCTCCCATTCTATGCCATGCAGGTTGTTCAGCTACCAGCTACAGTGTGTGCAGATCTGGATAAAATCAGTCGTAGTTTCGTTTGGGGCGACTCCTCAGAGAAACGTAAGATGCATCTCGTCAAGTGGGAGGAAATCTGTATGCCCAAAGCATGCGGAGGACTCGGGATCAGAAGCACTAGGAATGCCAACTCAGCTTTACTTATGAAGCTCGGTTGGCGTTTTCTAAACGGCACAGATGCAACATGGATTAAAATACTTCAAGCAAAATACACAAAAAAGGACCAGCTGCAACTGGCTATTACACCGAGAGCTCGGCAGTCACAAACCTGGGCTGGGCTTTCGAAGATAGCGACACCACTAACACAAGGGCTAAAGCGGACTGTCGGGAACGGGGAGAAAACTCGATTCTGGTTGGACGACTGGGTGCCGGGAGCGGAAGCATTAGGCAACCTGAGGATAGATATTCCTACGTCACACCTAACTAGGACAGTGGCAGATTACTGGGACAAAACTAGCGGATGGAAATGGGATCAACTTGAAGATATACTCCCGGAAATATGGAGGAAAAAATTACAAGCAATATTTGTGGATGCCGAAGGAGATACTGCGGACACTTTCTCCTGGCGACATTCAACTATAGGAGTGTTCACCACTAAGTCTGCATACTTAACTTTGGCAGGATCATCATACTCACTTATAAACAGGGAACAGAAATGGAAAGCTCTTTGGAAAGTTAAGGTCCCTGAAAGGATACGGTGCTTCCTCTGGACATGTCTAAAAGGAAGGATCATGACGAACAGGGAACGATTCCGGCGAAAACTTAGTCCCAATCCATATTGCCCCTACTGCAAGAACATTCCAGAATCTATCCTCCATCTACTACGAGATTGCGCGAAACCCAGAAAGGTATGGACTTCGCTGCTCCCCACAGAAGCTGTTTCAGATTTCTTTACATTGGATTTGCAGCAGTGGCTCTACTACAATTTAAACTGCAAACATGTAATGGAACCGAACCCCCCCTGGAACATTCTTTTTGCTACCATGTGTTGGTGGACTTGGAAATGGAGAAACAGGATGGTATTTGAAAGGGAAGCAGAACCACATGATAGAGTTGGATTTGCACGGATGCAGGCGGTTGAATTTGAAGCATCCTGGAAACTACACAAGACTTTAACTGTTGATCAAGAGACTCGACGAAAGGAAGACCAGAAATGGGTACCACCGAAGGAAGGAACATATAAGCTCAACACGGATGGATGCTCCAAAGGCAATCCTGGCGATGCAGGGAGTGGCGGAACCATACGCAATGCTGCTGGAACATGGTGTGTTGGCTTCGCACAAAACATGGGACATTGCACCGCGATCTGGGCAGAAGTTGGCGCCCTCCGACAAGGGTTACTCATTGCAAAGGAGAGGGGTCTCCAACCACTCCAGGTGGAAACTGACTCAAGTTTGGCAGCACACTACCTAACCGAGGGCGTGGATCAGGGCAACCCTATCGCACCCCTCGTGAATAACTGCAGAAACCTCATACACTCACTCGGGCACGTCGAGGTAGGACACTGTTTTAGAGAGTGCAACCGAGTCGCCGATTGGCTCTCTAATCACGCTCTGACCCTTACGATGGGTACTCATGTATTTGGCAACCCACCGGAGGGCTGTCTCCTGGTGTTGAAGGCCGATGAACCAAACTCTGCTATGTAATTTCTTAGTTTTTATTAATGCAAGGGTGACCACCACCCACCATTCACACCAAAAAAAAAAAAACTACCTCCTCTTTCTCTTGGCCCGTGTTTGAACATTAAGGATTTATTAGTCAATAATCACAGAATCGTGTTGGTATGTGTATCTATTTTCCTATGGAAGGATCTTTGATAAATAATAATTTTTTAATTAATATTCAAAACTGACATGTTCTCAAATATACAAATTGATAGGATCAATAAAATTGATGAACTCAAATTTTTTTAGTTAAGTTAAAACAAATTTCTCGAAATGTTTATTGGTATTTGTAACCTCTATCAATGTTTGTTTACTTAACTTAATTGCCAACCATAACATCACAAAACTTCAGAGAGACAGTCATCTATATTTTATTGATTGCGGGTACAGAAATTCATCCTCTTTCCCCAGTTTCAAACTTTGACCCAAAATAAAGGGGCCCCAGAAAGGAAGACTAGAACCAGACACACCAAACTAAGCAAGTACTTAACAAAATGTAATAAAAATTAATTTATATAAAAAAGACAAGGGAAACAGAAGAAGCCTTAATCGGCAGCTTTCGGCGCTGTTTCTTCCCCCCCTCTCTAAATCTAGATTTCATTTGATTCCTTTTTCCTCCTCTAACCCCTGCATTGTTCAAACATATTAATTTTATTAGAACCCAACTGGTCTAATTACTATTATATAAACATCAATTAATATCATATGTTATAATTTAAATGCTCTACCAAGTACATAACAAAGTGAGAATTGCTCCCTGCTTTCCCACCATCTCTACTTGGCTAAAGGTGCTGCCTTTCTTAGGACTTCTTCATTCTATGTTTCCAATTTGTCAAAAATCCGATCTTTACAGATCTTTCGTGGTTCTGGGTTGGCGAAGTAGATCGAGTTGCTCTTTGCTTATTGGTTGCGGGTCTCCAAGTTCGTAGCTTTACTTGTTTTTTTGAAGAGGATAAAAAAAAACCCCCCTTTTTGAGCTTATGCACCATTTAAGTGCAGAGAGATTTTCTTTTTTCTGTATTTGATTTCCTTTTTTTACTGTTTGGCAACGACCTCGTTCAATGAGGTAATTATGGTGCTTAGTTTGGATTTGGTTGAGGTGCATCTCACTGCAAGTGTTATTTGTGCGTTTGTAGCTTAGTCAGCTGGTTTTTAATTGGCGCTGTTTCGGGTGATCCGGCTGATGGTCTGATGGTCATTGGAATTTGCTCTGCTGCACCTTCTATATGCTGTCTGTTATAGTTCAAAATATGGGCTCACTCTGCAGTAAGCAGCGTCGTTACAATGGAGCAGAGGCTGAAGAGAATTCCCAGGTCACTAGTTGTTATTTGTGCTTCTCACGTGATTCATCATCGTCATTTGTGTTAGCCGTGGCTCTGCATTCTATGTGGGCGTTGAGGAGGTGTCAATTGTATGGTTAAGCTGTATATTTTCACAGGCTGCAGAAATCGAAAGACGGATTGAGCAAGAAACGAAAGCCGAGAAGCACATTCAAAAACTTCTGTTGCTTGGTATTTGCAATTCAAACTCCTTTTTTTATCTAGCAGCAACCGGCAAAACTGTTTGTTTTATCTCCTAGCATTAGTCCAATTATCTGATGTATACTTGTTGAATCAAAGGTACTGGAGACTCCGGAAAATCCACCATATTTAAGCAGGTAGTATTGAGATATTGTTGTATTCTTTCAGTTGCGCGGGAAGTTAGTACTCTGGTAGGTTGCTTTATGGCGCCTCTTGTTTCCTGATCTCGATGCAGATAAAGCTCTTATTTCAAAGCGGCTTCGACGTGGCAGAGTTAAAGAGCTATGTCCCTGTCATCCATGCCAACATTTATCAGACTATAAAAGTATGCAATATTTGACAGGGTGTGTTAGTTATTTTCTCTTTGCGCACACCTAGAGAATATGCAACCTTAGTCATTCGCGCAATTTGTAAATCATCACCAAAACTCAACAGCTTATATTTGCTGCAGATTCTGTATGACGGATCAAAAGAATTGGCCTTGAATGAAGCTGATTCTTCCAAGTATATTATATCCAGTGAGCACAAGGTTCAAATATTTTCGGTTCTAAGCAATTTGGTGGAATCCAGTTGCTTGATACAACCCCTTTTCTTACCTTTTGGTCGACAGGAATTTACCTTCCATATAACAGACTATTTAATATGTATCTATCCAAGAAGCATACCAGTTTGGTTCTTAAAAAAGAAGAATGCTACTTTTCACTTTCTTCCATTGATATATTTTGTGAATCAACTATGTTCATTTAATACCAGGAAATTGGAGAGAAATTTTCTGAAATAGGAGGCAGATTGAATTATCCTAGTCTAACTGAAGAGCTTGCATGGGAGATTGAAGCTCTATGGAAAGAGGATGCCATACAGGTACCTGACTTGTGATGAAAGGGCATAAAATTGCATAGTGTCTTTCCGTCAAGTTTTGTCTTCTTGCAATTGCATTTGTTTACTAATTACATTAGCTATACTTTTAGGAGACATATGCTCGGGGTAATGAGCTCCAAGTACCGGACTGCGCCCCTTATTTTATGGAAAATCTTCAAAGGTTGTCAGAATCAGATTATGTTCCCACCAAGGTATGTGCCATAGGCAGTTATATTTTCTTTTCGCCACTAGGGAAACCATATCAGTCGTCTGTTTTAGGATAGGAATTTAGAACAAGACTTGGTTAAGTCACTCCTTATTGGCCCATTCTTGTTTTCTTGCCATTATTAGTTGGTTGACATACTTGTTTATTGAGTTAGAATATGGTGGAATCTGCGAGACACATACCCTTTTTTGTTACTTTTGTACGTTTGCACAAGTTGCTGTAGCTTTCTTAGGTGTTTGATATTCACAGGACGACATACTTTATGCCAGAGTTCGGACAACGGGTGTGGTGGAGATACAATTCAGGTGAAATTACTTTCTGAGTGTTTCTCAAAATTTCCTCGATGTAAATTTTTCAGTCTTTCAAAAAGATTTAGAGATGACCCTTCATATTTATTAGGTTGCAGTGATTGTCCCTACTCACTATCCAAAGTGTTGGACTTAGCATTCAACCTTTGAATCACACACTTGATATCTTTGTTACTTCTTGTTGTAAATGTGTACCAACACAGTGTGGTTGGTCCTTTCTTTTAGGCACAAGATTGCCTGATGATACTGTGGAGCATGGTCGGTAACAGTTGCTAGATGTTAAAGCTTCCTAGTTTAAAAGGGCTCCCAAAAAAATGATAATTCAGTGACACATCAACTTACGCCTAACATTTGACCATAACCCGAGTTGTTTCAAGCAAACTTATGGCTGAACTGGCAGTTCGTATTGCCTGTTCTTTGTTCTCTAGAGTAGGATGTGACGACATTTATGCAGTTAAGCCAATGGACAGTTTTGATCGTACTCTTCTTTTCTTATTTTGCTTTGCAATATGTTATGATATGCCACAAACAAGTAATAGTGGTGATTGTACTTTTGGTAGCCCTGTTGGAGAGCACAAAAAAAGCGGTGAAGTATATAGACTTTTTGACGTTGGTGGCCAGAGAAACGAGAGACGGAAATGGATTCATCTATTTGAAGGTGTTTCTGCTGTGATATTTTGTGCTGCAATTAGCGAGTAAGCCGACCATTTCCATTCAAGTGTTTGCAACATCTCGAAGAATTGGCACTCACAGTATTGCAATGGCTACCATATTGAAAAAGAGGTTAATTAACATGCTGGTTTCAGGTACGATCAAACACTATTTGAAGATGACAATAAGAACCGTATGATGGAGACTAAGGACCTGTTCGAGTGGGTCCTAAAGCAACCATGTTTCGAGGTTTTATTCCACGCAAGTTTAACGTTATTTATGTTCAGTATTGGTTTAGATTTGAGCCTTACCGCTGAGTTGGCTCTTCTGTTGCAGAAAACATCCTTTATGCTGTTCCTCAACAAGTTTGATATATTCGAAAAGAAGGTCTTAAATGTAAGAGATTATCAAATAGTGTAAAGTCTTTACCTGTTACAGGGAATCGGATCAACTAAAGTGAGATGTTTGATTTGTTTCTCTGTAAAGGTTCCGCTAAATGCATGCGAATGGTTTAAGGATTACCAACCAGTTTCAACTGGAAAACAAGAGGTCGAGCATGCATACGAGTAAGTTCTTCTAAGAATTTGTGCGTTGCAATTTCAATTCGGAACTTGTTCGAACTTCCATCTTCGTTTCTTATTCATCCGAGGACTGATCATGATTATCCCATCTCCAGGTTCGTCAAGAAGAAGTTCGAGGAGCTTTACTTTCACAACACTGCTCCTGATCACGTGGATCGGGTTTTCAAGATATACCGAACCACCGCACTTGATCAGAAGCTGATCAAGAAGACGTTCAAGCTCGTCGACGAGACTTTGAGGCGGCGGAACCTCTTCGAAGCCGGCTTGTTGTGAGCCATCATCATCATCAACGAGAATCGTCGCTCCGCATAAAGATTGTGTTCATAGGCTCAAAGAAAAGAAATCATTCAAAATTTTGGACGTGGAGATCCGAAGGAAACAAACAAACACCTTACCTAAAAAAATTTTTGGGTTCCCAAATTGTTGTTGCTACTTTCTAGTATATGTTTTCACACGCTTGATATTCAAATGTTGAACTGATATTTCTCTTAAAAAAAAAGTATCGAACTGATACTTCAATTCAGACAAACTTTTTTATTTGTTTTGTTTTCTTTGCAACTTCTATGACATTTGTTGTTACATTGTGACGTTGTAATTAATTTGGAGTCGAGCATGTTTTAGAATTATAACTCTAATCATAGAGTATAATAATTTCAAGATTTTCTCTCTGTTTGTTACTTGAGTCGAGACTAATCTAAGTACTTTGTGAGCATTAATATATCGTAGCATATGGAAGAAAAGACATTGGACAATGAATTGATTGAGAATATTTTTTGTTCTATAATATGTGATTATGAGAGTAGATTGTAAAAACAGGCCCAAGAGCAAACTAATATTGTGAGAGTAGAAATATTTTTTTTTTAGAAGTATATTTTAGGAGGTTTATGATTCAAGTGTAATAGTTTAAAAAAATTTGCGAGTATATTCGCCAATTGGTCGACTAATATTATTTGAAACAGGCCCAAGAGCAAACTAGATTCAGTTTGGTCCGTGGCCATCAGGCCCTGGTTGAAGGGTATATCAGTCAATTCAAGTCTCAGGCCAAGAAAAGCAGCCCTTCCCACCGTTCTCCTCCAGCTGCACAGTGCCTCTTCGGCCATTGGAAAAAATAAACAGGAAATAGGTTAATAAACCCTAAACCCATAGCCTGCCTCCCAATTCCGCCGCAGATTCCGACACCCCACCTGAAAGCTCCGCCGAGAGCACCGTCGCCGAGGTAATTCGATGTTGATTCTATAGATGGTCCCCTGATTTGGTTGCCTCGAGTGGTTTTTAGTGTGCCTGCCAGGTGCTCGATATAATGTCTCACATAGGAAAACCACTTTCTTCTTCTTCTTTTTGAAGTTCTTTTTTGTGGGTTTTCTCTGATTGTTTAGGAGAAATGGGCTGGAAGGCTGCAGAGAAGCTAATTAGGCACTGGAAAATACTCAGAGGCGATAATGTAACTGTCCCAACTTTCATTTCAATTCGACGTTTTTGGTCCTTTGGGTTCGTAGTTGTGATTGTTTGGTCGTGGTGCTTTACAGGTGATGATAATTAGGGGAAAGGACAAAGGTGAGACTGGTGTTATTAAGCGTGTCATTCGGTCTCAGAACCGGGTCATTGTCGAGGGTAAAAACCTGGTATGTAATGGCTTTATAATTGCTATACGAGTGAATAGTTATGGCCTACGGGAGCCAATACGAAACTGGTTATTGTTACTGGGACACGGAGCACCCTTCACTCGTGCATTGGTGTTCTGTGGTAACTATTGCTCTTAGCCGGGGCCTTTTCTGGTTAAGTGGAAGGTTGTTGTCTGCAGATGAAGAAGCATATCAAAGGATCCGAAAATCATGAAGGTGGAATCTTTTCTATTGAAGCTCCAATCCATGTTTCAAATGTCCAAGTTGTTGATCCTGTCACCGGGTATCGGTTATGTCAATAGCTGGTTAGTTGTGTATCATTTTGTTGTAATTTTGGAGGTTGATGTCCTGTGTATTAATGCTGTGTACAGGAGACCTTGTAAAGTTGGAACCAGATATCTAGAAGATGGCACAAAAGTAAGAGTTGCTAGGGGCATAGGATCATCTGGATCCATCATTCCCCGACCTGAGATCTTAAAGATAAGAACAACTCCAAGACCTACCGTTGGTAATTTCCTATCACTTATCACATGATTGATGATTGCTATAATTGTAGTTGTGGAATGTATGTTCGACGGATAGCTGGGTGTCAACAGCCTTGAGGTCTTAGGGCCTGTTACGAAAACATTAATCTAAATCTTTTCTCATCCAATCCTGAGAGTACATGGCCATAGCTACAAATTGTTGATTTCTGAACTTTTGGGAGGTCTTGAGTCAGGATGGTCTGATGCCCATGCGATGCAGGGAGGATTTGGTAGTGAAACCTTGTTGTGGATCATGAGAAGGTAGAATAGGAAGTAACACTATAAAGTTAGTCTTGCTGTAGGATGGGAAGGGTGAAATATAAATCTAATTTTCAATTTGCGTGATGATCGTGGGCAAAAACACAATTCACACTTTTGTAGCTTTGCCAAGGAAATATACGTGTGTAACAAACTTCCATTGTATTAAACATTACTTAGTATAAACACGTTCAATGAAATGTATATCTTCATTCAGGATGGAGGGTTTAATTTTGCTGCGGAGTTTGTTTTTGGCTGTAATGGTGGGTTTATATATTGTAATTTTTCCTTCAATGAATTTACTTATCCCAAAAAATGTGTAGCAATTTCCAATTTCTTAGTCGTCCTACGCGCGAGCTGCAGGTGGGCAATGAGATGGTTCTTAACCTTTGTTCCTTTTGTCCTTTCTTCACAGCTGGCCCCAGGGATACCCCTATGGACCTCGTCTTGGAGAAAACATATGATCCTAAAACCGGGAAGGGTATGCCTGACCTTTGAGAAACCACTCTCCCATGGCATTCATCAGATGTACCAATATGAGATGTGGTGGAGGCTAGATACGCAGATGCCAACAATAATGATCTTGTGAGGATATTTTCCCTTAATTATTGGCACGACTTTGAATCGGCTGTCGTTGTATCCCAGTCATGGTTTATCTGCTACTTATTGCTGAATCGCCATCTACCATAGTTATGTGCAGGACCGATGATTGTGATGTGAATACTTTCCACTTTTGGTGGTTAACTAAGAAGGTAGGAGATCATGTGTTAGTTAATAATTGTTGCATCATGATGAGATGGCCTCACGTTTCATGCCCCCTCATGATCATGTTCTTCTTTCCGGGGCTCTTTCAACGATTTTCTTTCGTTGCATTTAGTATGTCTTTCAGTTCTCTGGTACTGATTAGGATTGAACATAGTTTCCCAATCCAATAAGAATCGCTCCAACATTTACTTGCACCAGTATTTAAATCAACTGGTGAGAAGATTTTCACAATTTAACGTGATTTTGAAGATGTATTAATATTAAATATTTATTCTGACAAATTTGTCAAATTTTAAATCTTATCTTATTAAAATTAGGACAAATCAACTCAACTCTTGTCCGGATATCTTTTGGTATCAGGTGATACAATAGTTAACTACTTCACTTAGACTTTGCATTTGAGAATATTTAATAGAGACTTGGTACATTTAATCTGATTGAGTAATGTAAGCGACGAATATTATGGTCCAAATTTCCTACAAAGCTGTCGACCAGGGCAACTAAGGCACAGCTGGTACAGACAGAAACTGATCGGACGGTAGGACATCCTTCGGTACTTGTCCGATTGAAAAACGACAACCGACTTTAGAAACATCGCGTCCACGGTCCACCTTATTGTATGTACATCCCATTTGGTTACTTCCATTTATTTACTTGGTATAAATTATGTCATTGCCTTGTTTGGTCATGGGCGTGATAGTAGATAGAAAATAATTTATAGTTTGCTAAACACAAAATTATTTGTTGCTGTCGACTTTTTTTAAATAGTAATATATGAATTAAAGAAGTCAATTTCTTTCGTTCTGATGTATAATCGGAGGGAATTTGTTTTTGGAGGAAATAACATACCAAATATTAATGGTGCTACTACAATATTACATCTGTAAAAGATTTAGACCAACTAGAACAAGTGGTTTGGTAAAACGGGTCTAATAAAGTTTATTTTGTGGAATAGGATTCGGTCTTGGATGTATAATAACTCCAGGACCATCATGGACTTAAAAAGGAGAAGGACCGTGCACGCATAATGAAGGAAGGAGAGAGAAAATGGAGTGAAAGAGTGAATTACTGAACATTAATTATCGATCATTAATTATCGAATATATGACAAAATTACTCACACATACGGCAAAACCACTTGAACATGGCAAAATTACTGGAACATACGCAAAACCACTCAAATATTTAGAGGACATTTTGTCGATAATTATGGTCGGTAATCAATGATCGGTAATTATGGTCGACAAGGTCTTTTCAACTTTTTCCCAATAATGAGCTTAACAACTTCGGACTAGAAAAACACAACCGAACAACCATAACTCTCAACGGACTTGCCAAAGACTCATTATATTTTTGGTTTACATGACATTACTCCTGAACAAATATTTATTAATATTTATTAATTATTTGAATTCCTAACTTATTGATCTAACCAAACACTCCATATACATACCATAAAATTGAACCGGTTAGTAGGGGGTGGACGCCGCTTCCGTAAAAAATATCTCTCTCAAAAATATCCCGAAGCCGAAGCTAAGGGTGGAGAACCCAAACACTCAACCCCTCCTTCTTCCTCCCTTAACCTCCTTCCTCTATCTCCTTCTCTTCCAAAAATCTCTCCCAGAGTGGAGCTACTCTCTCCCGTCGTGGAGCTTCTCTTTTCCTCGTCTTCCCCTCCCTTTTTTAAAGGCTTCTCCGCTGGCCTCCGTCGCCTACCCGTGCTCGCCCTCCACCGTCCGAGCCTGCCCTCCGACCGAGCTTGCTCGTCGTCTGTGCCTGGCAGCTCCTGTAGGCCCGCTTCCTCTGTCCATAATCCATTGTCGTCATCGTTCCCAGTTGTCGCCGTTCATGCCGTCTGTGCCGTCCTCGGCGTCCTCGCCAGTCCATCGTCTTGGATGTCCCTCTCCTCTTCGTTGGCTTCCTTTTCCAGGAGCTCACCCCCCGGCGTGTCACCGGCTGCTTACTTGTGGCCCGTTAGTGTGTCCAATCGTTCAAGGTGCTGCTCGGGGGTGCGTTGGCGTTGTTTGCAGTGGGTTTGACGCTCGTGGAGGCCCACTTGGCGTCCGGGTTCCAGTGGGTGGTCGGTTTCCACCTCAGCATCAACCTTCACAAGACTTTGGCCGCCACCGTCGGAGTCCTCTTCCTCGGCAGGGCCATCTCCCTCAGCGTCGACAAGTTTATTTGTTGGGCCAGCTTGCTTGCTGGGTCCGGTTGCTTATTGGGCTTGTTTGGATTACGCTTGTTGGGCTTGTTAGGTTTTTGCTTGCTGGGCCTTTGATTTTGTTTGTTGAGCCTGCTTTTATTTTGCTTGTTGTTTTAATATTTTGTGATGTCTTTTTTTCATGGCCTCGTCTGTTTGTTGGCCTTGTCAGAATTTTGCTTTGCTTTTGTTGTTGCTTGTTTCGGCTTTCGCCGGTTCTGTGTTCCTTTCGGATTTTGCTGCTTGTCCAATGGGTGTGGGAGGAGAACCTTGTCTCGGTTGATTCACGTCGACCTTGGCTCTCTGCTGAGTGTATCTTGTATACACTCAGTTGCCCTCTCGACTTTGTCTTGAGGTTTTCTTACCGAACTTCATTTCGGCAGATTTCGCCTCGATCGATGGTCTTCGGACTTTTTCGATCGCCCTTCGCCCCCGTCCTGTGCCTCCTTGCACTTGTTGGATCGGTTTCAATTTTTGATCGACTTTCCTTTCTTGTGCTTGCGATCTTTCTGTATCGCCTTGTAATCTCGTTTATAATATAATGTGTGTGTTTTTCCCCCTAAAAAAAACACTCCATATATTACTACATGTTTTTTTGTTTGGTCTGGGTGGTATATTATTACAAGATGAAAGTGTAAAATCGTCAAACAAGAATCCCTCCTATTGGCTGATAAGAATCTTCTGGAACAGGGACGGGGCAGAGTCAACAGCGTGTCTTTCTCCACCGTCCAAAGTAACGATTCCTTTGGCGTTAAAGGAGCACGTGACCAAAATCCCACCGCCGGCGACAAGGACAACGACAGCCCCCACCCACCAAAATCTTAAAATAGTTCCACATTACAATTCTTGCCTATTTTTAAGAAGACTATAAATTAATTATTACTTTTTTCAAAAATAAATAACTTTGTTAAAAAAATCAATATCGTTGGAACCAAGTATTAGATTAACCAACCTAAATGTTTCCTACAAATTGATAGTCCAACTTTTTCCCGGTAGAAAAAAATTTTCTTCTCTCTCTCTCTCCTTCCCATGCGTTGACTCACGAACCTACCAATTACGTGTTCTTCGTCTTCTTTTGTAAACGTAGATCTCTCTCTTTCGCCCTCTTTTCTTCCCTTTAATAAAATAATCAATTAACCTACAATAGAGGAATTAGAGAGGGAGCAAGCCAACACAACCCTAAATTCCAATCTTGATCAAGAATTTATTCCTGAAAAGTTGGTTGGTCCACATTGTTTGGTTTCCGTTGCTTCTTTGAACTTTTCTTATTGGACTTTTGGCAAGGACCAAAGGAAAGGGCAGACCTTTAGCTTAAAGTTTGTGTCTTTTTGAGAATTAAAAGAAACGTGAGACAGGTACCTGGAATTCGCTCACCTTGAAGCATTTTATCGTTAAATTTTTCAGCTTTTTGAATAATCTTTGGTGTTGTTGTATTTGCATTTGTTAAATTCTGTTTGCATTTAATTTCGTTGTTCGAATCTCCGTCGATGAACCTGGTTTGGATAATATTTATATGGAATATAGAGTTTGATATTGGTATAATTCTGCAAATAGTTTGAAAATTGTTGTCTTCTTTGCTTTGTGTGCAGGTAGTTTGATTTGTTCCTTCTTCCCGAGCTGCGCGTGGCTATGTGGGATCATTTGCTGTTCCTCGTGGACAAAGATGGAAGATCCCGACATGTCTTTCTAACAGAGCCCCTCTTGTTTCATAACATTAAAGGCCACTTGATACCGCAATGTAGTTCATTCGCGGAGGATAATTCTAATCAGCAATATGCAGGGTTTCATCCCCCGGGAAGCGTCGCATTTCAAGATGTTGTTAGCCGCGTGTCCAAACTCGCTGGAGGTTTACTAATTCGGTTCACAAGTACATCCAATGCGAAGTTGAGAAGGCTAATATCAGGCAATCATAATTTGACAGCTCCTGGAGATGGTGGTAGTATAATTGACCATTCTCCTTCCCCTAACCTTAACCAGTTTGTTGCTGGGCTAAAGACAGGAACTTCTCCTCCATTTGTTTTTGGCAATGTCTCGAGGTTTGTAACGAGGTTACTGAACATAGAACCTGAAAAGCCAGATTCTATGCCATTCCTCTCTTTAGCTTCAGCCCTGATGCCAATTGAGAACATGTAAGTGTTGTAACATTTCAAATCTACTGGATTGATTTATGCCATGTCTTATTTGAATCATCCTGCTACAAATTTTCTTTCAGCAATTTGTTGTTATTTTTCAGGTCAGCGAAGGCACTGTCTATCTCGTTCGGTAATGGTGAAGCTCAGCTACAAGCATCCCTTGACCAAAAGCCTTGTGAAGTGGAGCGTCATGGATGTACGGGATGCTCAATTCCTGAGTTGAGCAACATGGTGAACGTAGCTGAGCCTAGAACAGGCATCGAGTTCCCGTTGACTTTGGAGAATATCTTGGCTAACCAGAGTAAATCTAATATAGCATCAGAGGTATCTTCATGATATCTAAAGATCTTATCAGGTTATCTTTTATGGTCAAATTAAGAACATTTTTTCAGATCCTTGTTGCGACAGGGTCCAGAACCATGAAGATAATCAAAATAAAATCGATGAAAGTCTATGCATTTGGTTTTTGTGAGTGCTCTTACATTTGTGCTCAGTCTCTCTTTGATCATGATTTTCTAATCTGTGTCATCAACTCGGTTGTTATTGATCTGCAGATGTTCATCCAAACTCCATCTGTCAGAAATTAGGCCCAAAGTATGCTTCTTTTCCAGTTAATGAATTGGACAAACGCCAAGAGTTCTTTCAGGACCTACTCAGGTAAATGAACAAGAATTGATTATTAATTGGCAAGTAGAGGGTTTTCCGTTTCCTTACCGTCTTCTTTTATCCGGACGTCTAGCTTTTACCTACTTGGCTACTTGTAAAGTCTCTTTTTTGAAAGTTGAATTCAAACTTAGTTTGATATAGGGGATTTTAAGAAAATAGATTATTTGTTAACAGGGAAATGCTTTGCTCTGGCTTTGGCTCTGAGCTTTTGTTCAAGTCTTTAGGCTGTAAACAAGTTTAGCTTTTATGGAAAAGATGTCTGCTACAAAACCTGACGCTGTGTGGTTGTTGCAGGGAGGACATTGGCATGACTGTCCGTCTAGTCATCAACTGCAATGGGGTGAAAATCAATACTGTACGAGAGTAAGTCATATTCTTTTCTAGGATCCTGGAATGAACTTGTCTGCTCTAAATGCAGTACCATGCTGGCTTTGAGATTGTTTTCGTCACTTAGTTCTCAAACTTGATCTTTTGTGAGGATTATGTCAGATGTCTGTTGTTGATAAGTGGTCGTACGCAAATTGTTTCCGTTTTTTCTGGTTGCATTATCATTATAGCTAGTGGTTAGATTGCTGCGCGCTTGATGCCTAACAATCTCCGCATGGTGAAATTGCTTATTATAATAGGTTAATGAGATGACGACATTAATTAATTGAGGGGAATTGTTGTTTCCATGTTAAAATCATATCCAAACTTCGGTTGAGATAAGTTTATCTGGTTGCCAGTCTCCATGAATTGAAAGAAGGGTGAAAAATAGATAGTTGCTGGCAAACTAGCAAAACAGAAAAGTGTGGTTGAGATTAAACAGAAGGAATATGACCGTCCATACTTGAAACACAAGTGAAAGGGACAATTAGTTAGCTGAAGCTTATTATTGATTATTATATTTATTGGGGAATCATTAGCTCTTTATGTTGTTATTCGGGATCAACTATTCAAACACAGGTGCTAGTAAACTTTGGCAATCACTTAAATGTGTTTGCTTCATTTGCTTGCAGTGTTTTTGAGAAATCGCTGCGTGCTCGGCTGCTGAAGGTACACATTCTGGAATCTGTTTTTTTTTCCTTGCGTTTTCTGGGTTTTTCCGATTCATGGATTGAAGGGAGGCACCCTTGTTTTGCCTGACAGCTATTTTTTTCCTGTGTTTTCTGTCAGACAAACCCTGACACCGATTTCAGTTGCCTGAGAACATTTGGATCATTCTTCACGAAGGATATCCCTATACCCGCGGTATACTTTCCGGTTGCACTATCTAGTGCAAAGTCATTTATTTTTCTTGAACTTTTGATGTGTTTGTCTGAAGCTAAGCAACTTTGATGATCTTGTCACAGGGAACAACTGTTGAATTTCGACGTACAGCTGATGGGAAGCTAATAACTGAAAGTACGTTGAATCTTGCTACATGTTGAGCATCAATAGCCCTTCTCGTAATTGAATTTTTTTAGAGTATATTTTTATTGAAATTTTGTGCGTTTTGTAGTTGAGGGCAATCAAATTGGAGTAGTCCATAGCAAGGAACTCTGCAGTAAGTTAATTGTCCTTCTCTTAACAAGTTTATTTATCAATGGTCAATGGTGCTAACCAGTATCTACGTTTTATTACTCGCTTACAGCGGCCTTCTTCGACATGTACATCGGAGACGTTCCTGTATCCGAACAAACGAAACAAGAGATTGGCAAAAATGTAGCTAATATCATTAGGAAGTGTTAAGTTGATCCCTTTTATTTCCACTCTTGCCATTCATTCACATTTAATTTGGCAATTGATGGTCAATGCAAGATAAATTTTTTTGCGCACACCAATACTCGGTGTTCAAACACTCGAAGATACAATCTCCGCATAATCAAAGGATGATAATTGTTCCCGAGCATTCGCGCAGCCGAGTCCATGATTTAACTTGTAGAGTTCTTCTCACTGGCTACTGGTCTAGGAATGCTTTAAAAGATCATGTAATTCTTTGTAGCTGTTACTCGGTGATGTACTACTGTACTTGACCAAGAAAAACTACACCCTGCTGGTTCATTCATTACACAGATGATTCGACACATTTTCAATACACAATTTATTAAAACTATTTGATCATCTCATATTTAACCCCTAATCTGACAATTCACATTAGTTGTGTGGTAACCATAGTTCTTAAAAACGACCTTGGTCGACCTAGATTTAGGTCCGACCCGTGGTCGAGTAGTCCGACCAGCTGTCTGATCGGTTGGATCAGACATTTTTTTCTTCATATTTTAGTGTAATTTCCTGAAATATATATAAATATATAGGTAAATAAGTATTGTAAAGTAAAAAAAATTATATATATGCACAAATTTTGAGTCAAACCATCTATTTTTTGTTGATTTGGTCAGTCGGACCTCCGGTCGGACCGCATTTTTTAAAACTATCGTGATAACATGACGAATTAACCTGACCGATGAAAAGAATGGGCCTATCCCGAGGAGATGAGAATGGGCCTATCCCGAGGAGATGAGACGAGTCATTGTCACGTCACGTACGTCCAAAGACTTTTAGACGAGGAATTGGATTAAGATGAACCTTGTTTGCCAACACGTGGCATCAGATTCTTCGGATACACTAATGGGCCTAGTCTCTGGCCCACACGCGTGGACCTAATATGCTTTCTAGTTAATGTCTTAATGATGATGAAAGGATCACAAGTTATTCCGATAATCAGATCTAAGACTAAGTTTAGCAACGAAAAAGTTAAGTTTACAAATTTTAGATGTACGCATTTATGGCTTGATTTCTTATTTCTAATTTTGTATTCCAACTTTTTGTAATCTTAATTTATAATATTCCCTTGTTATAATTATAGACAAATATTTTTTATACAATGGTAAATAAAAATTGATTATAGATAATATGAGAATAAGAGATAAATTAATTAATTACCTAATTTATTTTTATATTATTTTTTATTTAATGACCTGGTCATGGTTGGTCATGAATAAAAATGATAAAAGGTAAGTTGGGTTTGAATTGTATATTGACAAGAGAAAAAATCAGTTATTTAATGGATGACCATATTATAGGTGGTTATTGATAAAGATAGTCTAAATTAAAGTTTTGAGTTCGAAATTTTCACGAAGCAAATGTATTGAAATTTTGTATGGACAATTTACTGCCTTTTATCGCGTAATTTGGTTAAAATTCACTCAATTATTTTCAGTGGATGTAAGGTATTATTTAGAAAAATACGGGTAAATTGTGAAACCCGGATAGAAAGCTGATGTTTATGGGTCACGTTTTATCTGGCAATTATTATTAGTATCTTGCAGGGATTTGTTTGCTGCGCCGTTGCTTTCACGGTGTTGAATTTTGATCTACCGAACAATTTTTTAGGCTACTTCATTTGACAATATTGTAATTTACGCATTTTTAGCACCCGTTTAATGGCATCATCAGTCAATTTCATCCTTGCATCTGTCGGGAAAATATAAGTATGACCTTGTGAGATGCACCATTCAAGATAGCAAAATTCAACACTAAATTTATTTTAGTTTGTTTTTTCATCAACTATATATAAAGAATTGGCTACATTTTTAAGCTTATTTAACTCAAATCTCGTTTAAATCCTCGCAGAGTAGGCCCAAGGTATGTGGATATGGTTCATCCTTGTCTAACCCAAGGTAGACTTTCTCTAGTGACACGTATTGCTTCCAAACCCAACAATAATAATACTACTACAAACAAGTCAAATGAATTACTTTTCTTTTTCTTGTGCCCACCAAATAATTAGATGAATTAATAAAAAAAATTAATTTACCTGCAAAGTTTTGAATTTGGATCAAGTACCATTCACAAATTTAAATTAGTCATTGCATGAGTACTGAATAAACAAATTTTAAGGAAACATTATAACACTATATATATAAATATGTAGGAAATGAAAAGTTCAACTTTAACTCTTATCATATACAGAAATTTATTTTCCACCAAAAAAAAAATATACAGAAATTTATTTATAAACGAAATAATGTAGCCCATTGTAATTAGTAACGCTAAGATAAGATTATCCAGACAGGACATTATCTTATTACACGCGCACCAATAAAACAAAAATAGTTTAGTTGTTTGGCGCCGAATAAAAATACATACCGGCCACGAAAACGCAAAACCGCCGAATATTCTGACAACCCCAATGGATCAGGATAAGACCATCTTTATTTTAATTTCTTTTTCCATTTTTCTGCCTTTTTATATTATTATTTATTTGTTTATTTCCCATCCCCACCTCCCACCTACAACTTGGTGTATATCTATCCATCCAACACTTTTATTACTAAATTTGTCGTTCCTTCCAAAATCTGAACAAGAAGAAGTTCGAAGCTCCATCTTGTTTTTATTTAGAGAATCATGATAGAGATCGAGGAGCCGTCGGCGTTTGCCGGCCGGGAAGGGGTTGAAAGCGCGGTTCCGATGTTCGAGTCGCCGGAGGATAACGAATGTGGGTCGCCGTCTCCGGGGAGGTCGACGACGACGGAGGAGGAGTCGTCGATCGGGAACAATAGCGATCTGTCGGAGAAGGAGGACGATGGGGAGAACGAGGAGGTCCAAAGTGCTTATAAAGGGTCTTTAGATTCAATGGAGGCCTTGGAGGAAGTTCTTCCTATTAGGTAACTTTGGTTAAAGATCCGATCTTTAATGTCTGGTTGCTTTGTAAATTAGATTTAGTTAACTGGGTTAGGTTCATGTGTAGTGTATTTGATTTGGGTTGGTCTTGGAATCGACGATCAAGAGAGTAATGCCGAGATTTAGGTGATTATTTTCCAAAAATGTTATCTTTTTAGTGGTTTTTGTAATCTAGACAGTCGAATATCTTAGCATATTTAGGAAAATTTCAGTGTTTTATGTCACTATTGGGTTTAAACATTTTACGTTCAATTTCTGTTGTTACTAATTTGGTTCTGAACTTTTTTTTTTGTTGCAGAAGAGGGATATCCAAGTTTTACAACGGCAAGTCCAAGTCCTTTACGAGCTTAGCGGAGGCAGCTTCTTCTGTTAAAGAGATAGTGAAGCCAGAGAATGCGTACTCTAGGAGACGAAGGAACTTGCTTGCTTTTAACCATGTGTGGGACAGAAGCAAAGGTGGCTTCCCCTGCCAGAGGAGTAATGGTGGTGTTGGGATTTCTAAGAGGCCGGTGATTAGCTCGAGCAGGAGTCAATTGGCGCTTGCAGTTGCCATGAGCAGCTCGGAGAGCTTCAGTAGTAGTAGCAGCAGCGAGGATTCCTACTCTGGAAAGTCTCCTCCGAGGCTACCGCCCTTGCACCCTCGTTCACGGGCCTCGCATAACAACTTGGCGTCGTTCCATTCACAGCAGCAGGATCTCTCCCCTTGGCGATCCTATTCTGTGGTCGATTTGCATCAATCCGACATTGTTGCATCTGGTGCTGCAACTGCCGTTCCGACCATCATACAAGACCACTGAACAACTCCCTCATGTTTCATGTATTAGCTGACAGTTAACGTGGTATATAGTTTTATTTTCCCATTTTCGCCTCCCGTAGTCCACCTCGTTGTTTGATGCCCTGGCACGTTAATGGGAGAGCGAAAGAATGCTTGGATGTGTGTTTGTATCTTGCTGTTCTCTGATCTGCCATTATCAACTTTACTACCTTAAAAAAAATCATATTGAATCTGAAAATTCATCCACTAAATGTACGAATATTATCAACAACAAAAAATGTCATCAAAGGAACATCAATAAAGCATACTTCCCATACCGGCCCAAAGTTCAGGTGGGCCTAAGAGATCGATATTTCAACAAAGAAATTGTCGGAATTCTTACAGCCCAGTACAGTCTTTTTCCATTCCTAGTACAACAATCTCATGACATTACGTGGTTTATCTACTAATCTTTTTTTGTCACGTTTCTATCACTAGAGCTAAAAAAGTGACACAACAGAACATATTTTGCCATCTATGTTCTCTCTTTTTCCCTGGCTACAATCATTGAAAACTAGAACTTTATACACAATTTCACATGTGCCACTTTGAAGAAAGTGTAAGCTCTCCGCCGATGAGCTTGGTTTTGCACTTTCACTTTCACCCTGTGTTCTGGGATATCACCTCCCCAAACTTGAGGAACAGTTGGGCATCTGAGGTGGCCATGGAAGGGCAATTCACCATGTGAAGAGTTTCGAGATTGGCGTACTCGCACGGGACCTTGCCGGACGACAGGGGCTGCGCGGGTGCCATCAGGTTGCATTGTTTTGGTGGGCACATTTATACACCGTGATTGACGTTCCTTTGCCGATTATATAATTATCGCTCAAATTCTCGGTCATTCTCATTATATCTTTGTAGACAAGAAGAAGTCGCAAATTCATATGAAGGATCACAAGCTTGGGCGTCCGAGTATGTTACTGTTTGTCAAGTTGGAGCAGAGGCAAATTAGCTTTTAAGATACGGCACTACCACAATAAGTCGGCCACATTCTTTCTCATGAGCAATGACTATAGACAATAATATAAACAAAAGTACCTGGTTTGTCAAGAGATCCTTCTACGTGGTCGACATACTGCCACTAGAATCATAAGACGAATGACAAGCGCGCGCCATGGGATAATTCCCAGAATTGCCGCCTTTGGAATTGAATCTGCTAAGAGAATCACGGGACCACTATATAAACTTATATGAAAGAATGAAATTTTAGAACTAGTTCACAAGCATTCGAGGAGAGTTACCAAGAAATTTATAAACAAATTACTTCATACCTCGTTCGTTGTATGGCATGCATAATCAATTCTACATTGCATAGATATACCTTATTTATAACATTTGATGTATTTTTGTGAAATTCATAATTGAAATAATTTTAATTATAACAAAAATAATTTTCCTTCATAATTTTACCGACAAAACCTCAGTTCAACACATTTGTTAACTACAACTTACATAATATAGTTTGGCGAACAATAAAAAAAATAAAACAAACATTAAAATTATGTGAAAGAAATATGTGAAAAAACGGTAGGATGAATATATGGATTTAAATAACTATAGAATTATTAATTTGGAGATATTAATATAAATTATTAATTTCAATTTTTGGACTTAACAATTATTAATCGTGTTATTTTAAACATTAAAATACAATAGTATTAATATTTGTCAGAACCCAATTTTATCATACTATTTAAATTTAATCGACCAATAATTATTCAAAAAATAAATATTATTGAAAATTATTAAACTAGGTATAGTAGATTTTTGTGTTTTGGTCTATATAGTAATAATGAATATCAATAATTTCATAATTATATCTAAACCTTCATTATCTTTCTCTCTCCTTTGGAAGAGTTTAGAAGATCTCACAATTATTATTATTATTTTTTTTAGATCTCACAATAATCAAATTCTAGATTTCCCAAACCCCTCTCCACCCTTGTGCCACTTAACCAAAGGTCACTCCACACAACATCTCACAATTTCAATTCCTAAGATCTTGCACAGAATCTAACTCGCTCTATCAATAATAAATTGTGAAATCTTAAAATCCCAGAAGATAACTACAGTACCAACAACCAGATACGGATTTTGCAGGAAATAATTGCTTATCATTCAGATACAAATTTATCCACCGGCACAAACAACCACGCGGATGTTTACAAGATTCACGTGCCAAAACACAGACCTTTCTTTTGACAGCCAGATTTTAAAATTTACACAAAATAATCTGGTTTAAGTAGGAACCTCTCAGCTAACGAGTCTGTTTATTTTATACCATGAAGACTCGGAGCATCTCGTAGCCGGTAAAGAGTTGGGGCATAAAATGTGTTTTTTAAGGGAAAAGAAGATGAGGTCCAAGAATCGTGGAAAAGCCGAGGGCCCAGCATTGCAAGTGGTAATGTCATGGTCTAGCTGTTCTTTTGAGGCTTATGAAGCTGTAGGAGCAAAGAATTAGTGACTACAAATATAGAGCTTAAAGCCATCAACCCACCTGCCAAACATGACGAAAATGTTATTAATCTTAGAAACTCCATACCCAACTTCAAATCTTAAGATAATGAACTGGTGAAATCAAGTATAAAAACGTGATACTAACCTGAAAGTGAAGGAGTCATAGCGAAATCGTATTGGGGGAGCAGCACCCCGGCAGCGATAGGAACAGCGACAATGTTGTATGCTATTGCCCACGCCAAATTTTGATACACCTTGTCCATTGTCGCCTTTGAAAGGTCCAAAGCATCGACAACCTGCCAATTAGCAGATATCGGATTTCTTAACAGCGAACTGATGACATTTAACAAGAACAAGCTTCTAGCATTTGATGCCAAAGACAATTAACTCCACCGCAAAAAAACTTGCATCTTTTAGAATGGTAGTAAAGAATCTATCCCATTCGACCAGCTTTACAAGCAATCATCTTCAAATGGTCCAAGAAATTGCCCGTAGAAAAGTTGTTCAAACGAGGACTAACCTGTGAAAGTTTATTGCCAAGAAGTATGATAGAAGCTACATCAGATGCCGCATTTTCCTGCGCTTGATTCTGCATTGCGATCCCAACATCAGCAAGCGCCAAAGATGGTGCATCATTTATCCCGTCACCTACCTTCAAAGAACACCAACATCAGCTGATTATCATTTTCCCAAATACCTACTCTTCTGACACCAATCCAAATTCTCTCATAGGTTCCACTTCCCATGCCGAAAGCAATAAACACGGATGGCGGAACTCAATGTCCTTTGCCCACCAATTTCTCTTATCAATGGGAACCTATTATTTGAACTACAAGAAGTTCTTCGTTTCGTACAAAAGAAGGAACCAATAGTCAACAAAGTGATTAGGTAAAACTAGACCTAAATAATTAGGTAATGCAACTAAATTGTAGCAGAACACATGCATAACGGTTAAGAGTTTTTAATGAAGCGCAGATGGCATCCAATAAGCCATAAGGGGCATCACAAAAGAATTGGTAAGTTGTAGGCTGATTAACAAACGAGAGTCCAACTGGAAAGGAATGGGCAGAATCCAAAAGGTGATGCAATGATCGTGCGATTTATTAGAAGCTAATTTCAAATGATTGATCTAGGTAATTTAAAAAAGTAATGGATAGGAGCTTTCACCATTGCAACACGGTGTCCTGCGGCTTGCAGGGTTGATATAGCCTTAGACTTCTGCTGTGGGGACAAGGATGCTTTGATGCACTTACTTCCTATCCCAACGGCGTCTGCAACAGTTGCGACTGCCTCTTCCCTGTCCCCCGATAAAAGGACTGTACTGATACCCTTTTGCTGGAGCCTGTACATCAAAGCAGAAATACGTGAAATAAAAGTGGGAAATCATGGTGGCATTGCATTGGAACAGAATCGATATTACCATGATCAAGTAAGACTAATGCTGCTCAGTTAAATGAAAAAAGACGAGAATATCTTCAATACCATGAATGACTTAGGACAAAGTAAATTACCTCCTCACTGTCAATACTGCATCACCTCGCAACCTGTCAGTTATCTCAATAGCACCAATCACACCTTCCCCTTCACGTCCAACGTAAACAATAGTTTTAGAGTAATTTGAAGCAGGCATTCCATCTGAGGAATGCTGGGATACCTTAGCTGCCAAATTCGCTAAATCAGTCAACCCAGTCCCCTGGAATGCTTTTTGAACCCAATCTAAAGTACCAACAGCCACTAAACGTCCCTCCACTTCTGCCAAAGTTCCAAAACCGGGTTCAGTCAATTGACCTCTGGTGACTGGTATAGCTAATTCCAATGATTCAGCTTTATCTACAATAGCCTTTGCAATTGGATGTACAGCTGTTTTCTCTACCGCAGCGGCAATTTGAAGAATTTCTGATTCCCCGTACGCAATTGAGGTTACAGAAGAAACATCAGGTTTTCCTTCAGTGAGGGTTCCTGTCTGGAAATATGTACGGAAGAATACATTCAGAAATGAGGAACAAACAAAATTTACCTGAATCCTAACGTGTTTTTGTGTGAAACCAATTTAATGTCACTATTTCTTGGGGGCCACAGTACATAAACTTGAAGCTACCTTGTCTAGTGCAATGTAATCAATGCCTGCCAAACGTTCAAGTACATCACCTCCTCTTATAAGCAGTCCTTGCTTTGCTCCTGGATTTTTCAAATACAAGGGAATTCAGTACCCTAACCGCTAACTTACGAAATGAGTGTTAATAAAGACCTAATGTTGTAAACCATTCTCAGATCCAATTTCAGGTGCAAAATTTTGTAGGTTCCAGACCACTAAATCGGACCATAGCAAGTTCAATTGAAATTCATTTTATAGTCTCAAACCAAGCTTTCAATAACTAAAAAGCTAAAGCACGAGTTGCTGTAGAAGAAAAGAAAAAAAAATTAATGATCACTTCATCTGAAACGAGGACCTTAAGTACAAAATATTCTCCCATTGATGATCGAGATAGAAGAATAGTCGTCATAGTATGAATCAAGCCTAGTGTTTTAACTTAAAGAACACAAGAGGAAAGTTAGTCACACACCAAGAGAAGTCCCAATGAGGATTGCTGTTGGCGTCGCCAGGCCCAGTGCACAAGGGCAGGAGACTACCTGTAACATGAAAAATAAGCCTATAATCAGTAATCACAGCTTAATTTTCCGTCTCAGACAACAAAGATTTAAATCTTGTAAACCTTGGATACTCTTATCAGAGAACACAAACAAGTCTTAAACCTCTACATGAAAGTGAAACCTATGGGACGAACTGCTGGTGACTAAGTTGGTATGTCAAATATTGAAAGTGTTCATTCACATGTAATGTCTAGCTCACCAGTACATCCACAGCGAGTTTTAAGCTCAAAAGCAGAGCATCTCCATCTGGCCCAGCAATATCATTGAGCAAAACATCTGGAAAAACTTGTGATCCAACATAGTACCTAAAAACCAATGCCAAATATATGAATGACTGTCAATGTAAATTAACCAGACAAAACAGAGACTATCGGCGGCAATTGGCAATCATGACTGAATATGTCAAAAGGATGAGTTATCTACGTATTGGATTGACACGTGGGTTCAGCCTTGCTATTTTACCGAGATGCATAACTAACGTTACATTAGGAATACAGACATGGGCCAGCAGACAATGAAAACATGCATGTAAAAGCAACATAATCACAGTTAAACTTATTAAATCATCAACAAGCTTATCCACAAATCATGGTTGAATATTCCCAGCCACAAGTATGTCTGAGAGGTTTCTCAAAAGCAGAAAAATTGAATGGGTTTCTTTGATCCACCAAAAACATTAACATCATGCTGAGGACAGAATGCTCCCTACCAGAAAGCAAATGTTGCAGCGGATGCAGTCATGACACTGTAGACAAAAGGCCCAGCTATAGAATCAGCTAGTCTCTGAATGGGAGCAGCACGACCTTGGGCATCTTCAACCTGAAGGTTCACCAAGAGGGCATCAAGATGGTAGAAAGGACATGCATGGTTGTTTATGCACCATAGAAATGAAGAGAAACAAGTAGTGCAGCAGTTAAGACCTTTAATACAGTTGGTCGAAGTACATTGCTATCATGATACAAGACACTTTCGAACAACTATCTTACCATTCGAACAATTCTGGATACCGTTGAGTTGGAACCAGTGGAAGACGCTTTTATTCTTAAAGGACCGTCCTGTATTAGCCATAAAAAAATAGTTATTTGACAATGAAAAGTCAAATACAAAGTGCCCAAAACTCCTGGGAACATTCAGTTCCACTATCTGGACGTTGTCTCCTAAAATTGAAGAGCTCAACAAATGATCGCGACTGAAAAGATATGGTAATTTAGGTGCAAAAGAACAAGGCCTAGTATCATCAGGCAGTGGGAAGTGGATCACCATTCGCAATGTTACTGCTAGGAGCAATCTCCACAGGCACCAATCAGAATACAATCTTACCCAATTAATAGTTCCAGCAGACACTTTTAGTCCTTGTTCCTTAAAAACAGGAAGTGATTCTCCTGTGAGCATCGATTCGTCCACCACACTTCTTCCAGCAATAATTGTCCCCTGTCCGGAAAAGTAAAAGTTCAAGCATAACGTCTATCTATACAACTTCTTTGATTGCATTTACTTTCAGGGTCAGCAATTAATCAAATTAGATCATGCAAAAACTGGGACCGCAGGAAAATTGATATCTAAATGTACTGTGTGAGGAGAATAAACTTATCAATAAGTTTGTATATTTAAGTATATCAAAAAGGTTTCTATTATTCATTGAAAAAGAAAAACTGCATAACAAAAAAAGAGAGTGCATCTGAAACGTTTACATCAATTGGGATGATTTCTCCTGGAAGCACCAAAACCACGTCCCCAACTCGTAGATCATCAGTTGGCACCTCAGCACAGATTGCATCAGAGCAAATAACAGAGTCAGCAGGTGCACTGCTGTCTGTAGCAATCACAAGTCTCGATTGAGTGGAGATAAGTGACTGAAAATGGTATTCCATCAATTAATCAGATAAGTCAACTTAACGTATATCAAGGAACATGAAGCCCCATAACCACTTCAGTGAAATGAGGAGTGCAGCTAAATACAACTTACCAGTAGTTCATTCATATCGCTAGATGCTTTAATCCTTGCCTGTTCTTCAAGAGAGCGTCCAAGAAGTACAAATCCAAGAAGCATGACCTGCAAACTAAAACAAAAGAGTCATCCATGAGAAACCCGTTCCTGTACCAAGAATCTAGAACTGCATATGTTATGCACGATATATAAAATGCAAGCAACCTAAGCATAAAATTCATCAGGGGAAAAGAAAAAAAGCTGAAAGTTGGATAAAGCAAGGAACTCACCGGTTCGTCAAAGAAAGACGCATCCCATTGAAGCCCAGGGTTTAGAAGGGAAACCTACAAGACAAGAGATTCAACAAAAGTTTGAATAAATAATCTTGAACAAACTCTAAGCAAGGAAGAAAGTGATGTGCTCTCCCTTTCTCTCGCTATCTTACCGCGCTAATAAGAAACGCAGCAACAGAACCGAACCCAACGAGGGAATTCATGTTGGGTGATCCCTTTCCGAAAGCTTTCAGACCATCCACAAGCAACTCTACCCAAGCAAGTAACACAAACAAAGATCAAATCCCATCATTGTCAAAACAGAAGGAAAAAAAATATATGGCGGGAGAAATACAAATACCTCTTCCCGGGCCAAGTAAAGCAGCTAGAGAAAGGCAACCCTTGACGTAAGAGTTATGAAGCACCTCCCAAATCCCTCCTAGCGTCCCAACACAAGAAATCCCGTTAGAGACGACAAAGGGAGGCCGTTTACGGTTTATTTCGCAGAAAATTACCTTTTTGTAATGGAAACCGCTTAACAGGTAACGGACTAAATACAACACAGTCGTCGTTAGTCGAAACTTTGCAAGAATAATGTTTGCAGAAAATTACTTTCCATTTTTTCACTACTTGGAAAAAAAAAATTTAAATTTAATTAACTAAACTTAAAATACACAAAAAAAAAATTGCAAGTATGGGTAAACCACGCGACTGCCAAGGGAGTGCTAAACTTAAAATACACACACAAAAAAATTTGCAAGTACCGTGAGCTACGTGGATGTCAAGGGAGTGGAGGATATGAGTGGCGTGGGACCCGCAACAGAGGGCAACCAGCGTCCAAGCCAGCGCCACCCGGTTCCTGCTCCTCGCCAGCGACTCCTCTTTCCTCCTCACAGCCGCCTTCCACTTCCTCACCCCCTCAGCCACCTCCTTCCCAGCGGCCGCTGCCCCCCTCCGTCTTGCCTCGAACCCGCTCTCCGTCAACTTCCTCGCCAGGCCCTCTGCCACCTCCGTCGCCGGATCCGCGCCCCTCCTCACCCTCACCGCAGCGGTTTCGGTCAGCATGTTGACCGCGGCGGAGTCGACGCGCGGGTCCGCCGCGAGGATCGCCCTCACCCTGGCGACGCAAGCGCCGCACATCATCCCGGAAACATCTAGAAGGATCGGCGAGTTATCTGCCTCCTCATCCGCCGCCGGGGACGGCGAGGTCGAGATCTTGGCCGCGTCGAGGGCGAGGCTAACAACCACGCCTCGGAGCGGGGAAAAAGAAACGCGCCGCCGTTTCGTGAGGAGGGAGCGGGACAAGTCAACGCATCGGCGGTTACGGTCAACAGCGTAACCGCCGATAGAGAGTCGAAGCAGAGCGGTCGTCATTAGAGAGGCGTAGGCATTAGGATTTTGGTCTAAATAGGAAAAGATAATATAATCCTTTTTTTGGGATTAGAGGTGGGCGTTGAAGAGTAGGAAGGTGAGTGGGAGTCGGTGGTGCCACGTCGGATTTAAGTAATCCTTTTTGGAGCTGCTAGCCGCCAGTCGCCACCCAGTGGTGGATAGGAAATCTAAAAAACTCGCGGGGACGCTGTGTATTTGACCGTTTCGGGAGTTGCGTGAGCAAAACGCCGACGTTTCGGTTCGAAATTACGTTTTTGTACTTCGGGTTTGTTTATTTTGCATGTCTGCGACTGAATTCTTAAAATTTTCAGCGATTTCGCAATTAACATTCTCTTGGGAAATTGCTGCGATAGTCAGTTTCTGTATTCATTCAATGTCAACCAGGCAGTACTGCAAAACCAGAAGCATGCGAATTTTTTAGTTTTAACGGTTTGATATTGGCACACAAATTGATTAATTTAGATTTATATTTATTATAAATAAATTTTTCAACCAGAAAACACATATATCAAGTAACCATAAAAAGTTATTATAATTTAACAAGTACACCAATAAAATGTTATCGAGTTCGAATATTTAAAAATGCAATAATATGCAATAAAATAAAGCTCACTTAAATCCTTTTACTTGTCAAAAAAAGTCAAATTAAAGCGTCCTAAAATAGACTATTTTACATCCTCTACTTTACAAAATAGAATAATTATCTCTTTTTGTTCTATTTTTCGGTGATCAAAAGTACTTCATCCTCCAACATGCCATCCTAATCATCATGTTTATTAAAAAAAACACTGCTATTTTTTGTTGAAAAAAGAAAATCACTGCTTTAATTAAAAAAAAAACTCACAAAATACACTTTCCAATCAAGAAGCTTTGAATTAGTTCTTGCTCATTTTAAAACAAAATATTCTTTTCTCGTTAAAATGGAGACAGGAGAGAAGTCGAAGAAGGGAGGTGGGGAGGGAAAGGAGGTGAGCTCAAGAAGAAGTCAATCACCTGTCATCCAGGGTAGAACTCCAGTTTCCAGTCAACTAGATCGAGAGGCAGTTGAAGAAAGTTCGCTACGACCAGCGAATGGGTATCAGCGCTCCCATCTATCTTGGTGTTGTTCTCGAGTATCTTGTTACTGAGGTTAATCCCAACTCTCATCAAGGCTCTGTTTATTTGTCGAAACAAATTAGTTTGATTTTCCTTAATTTTTGGGAGAAGTTTGTTTGAGACTATTAACTAGTTGAAAAAATTTATGTTGTAGTTTATATCCTATTGATTTTAATAATCTTGGATGATAATAAGTTAACTCTATTTTTTTGTAGGCTCTCATCTGATTAAGATACTTCTGCTTAATTCTTGAGAAATCTAATCTTGTTTCGTAGAATGGTAAAAACAAAATCTCTCTTTTGTTTATATCAATCTTACTCACAGCACCTCACGACTATATGATGTATGTCTTCTCTTTTTCCAATGTGATCATCTTTGAGTTGGTCTAGATGATTGAAAATGGTTGCTTGAAAGTTCTACGGGATTTTCATAGGAGTTCTGGTTAGGTAAGTTTTCAGAGGATTTAGATTATAAGGATGTTAAGATGTGTTATGGAGATTAATTACGATTTGATGTCATCGTCATATGAGAATTAAGAGTAGTAAATTGAAAATTATCAAGTTTTTATTTTTGCATAGGCAATTATTAGTATTTTTTAAATAAACATGATGATTAAGATGTCATGTTGAAGAAAATGCATTTAAGGACACCGGAAAATATAGACCAAATGATATAATAGTTCTATTTTGTAAACTAGAGGGTGTAAAATAGTCCGATTTTTAGTATGAGAGTCTAATTGGAATTTTTTGACAAGTAGAAGAATTTATATGAACTTTATTCATACTTAATATTTTTAAGAGAGATTTGTCATCTCTTAAAAATCATAAACGATTTCAACTTAAATAGTTGACCCTATAAACATATATTTTAATATTTTAAGTCAACAATTATTTATTAAATTTTTTAAATTCTGGTTAAATTTGTACAATAATGTTTATATTAAGATTTCAATTCCAATTTAAATAATCTGTAATATCAATCCAACCAAGAACAGTCAACGTGGAGTAAGCACAAGCTAGGAAAAAAAAATAATATCGGCTCGTTATCCACCCCCAATCTCCAAGCACCGGCGCTAACTTCCTCCTCCTCTCTCTCCCTCTCTCTGCTCAACAGACAGAGAAAAACCCCAGAAGAAAAGGAGAAAGAAGAAAACCAGAAACAATGGCTTCTTCTTCTTCTTCTCCCGCATCTTCTTCTTGTTGTTCCAACGTGGCCGCCAAATACACAGAGCAGCAAAAGACGCCACATTTCGTCCCAAACTGCGTGTTCCCCTTCCTGAGGCCCATACTCACTCCAAAGCCCATCGGTGGTTCTCCTCCCCCATCCCCGCCACCCGTGCTCACCGTCCACCAGCTTCACGACGCTGTCGCCTCCGCGATCGAGAACTGCTCGACGGGACTCCGCCACCTGCTCGCTTCCGCCGCCCGGTTTAACCTAAAACCCAACTTCATCCAGGTTAGGATCATATATATATGCTAGCTATTGTGTATGATTGGTTTTCCTTTCTTTTTTTTTTGGCGGTTTCTGGGATTCGGTTTGAAGTAGTGGGTGTTGTTGTTTGGTAGGTGAGGAGGAGGAGGGAGGGGGGCGGCAATGGGACAACAGCGTCGTTGGGATTCGCGGCGGTGCTGCCGGGGGATTCGATGGCCGGTCTGGTGGTGGCGAACGGGGTGCTCAGCTTCCTGAGCCTGTACAACACGCTGCTGGTTGTGAGGCTGGTCTTGACTTGGTTCCCTAACACTCCCCCCGCCATTGTTACTCCCCTCAGGTGCCTTTTCCCTCCGCATCTCATCCTTCGTTTCCTCTTCTTCTTCTTCTATTTGTATGTTTGTTTGCTTTGAAGTTCCCCATTATTTGGATTGTTTAACTTGCAAAGATTGTATACGGGCTATGTTGATATTCTCGCATTCGTTGTGATATTGATTGGCCTTTAGTGTAGAAAATTCAACAACTCGGAATAAAAAGTTTTCATTGTGTTAGATCGGGTTGATCCTGTAGTCTGTTTTATGGGATAAGAAGTTTTTCAAGAGGCAGTTTCCGTTGAAAGTTTATGAATTTTATTTAAAGCACAAATTTGGAATTGATTTGTTGTCTATGTAATGTGTTTACCGTTGTGGATTCCCTATTAAGGGATAAAACATAAGACCTTGTTCGTCTCTGATTTCGTTGTGGATTGAAATCTGCAGCACTATCTGTGACCCATACTTGAACATCTTCCGGGGACTCATCCCGCCGTTGGGAGGGACATTGGACCTCTCCCCTATTCTCGCCTTTCTCGTCCTCGAGGCCTTCACCAGCACCGCGAAAGCGCTGCCTGCTGAACTACCTCCAGCTGGTTCTGCACCAGCACGCTCTCCGTCGCATGCGAGGTTAACTGCAGGTGGTCTAACTTCGTTGCAGGAGAAATGGATGAGAAGGATCCAAGGGAAGAACACAAAGGGTCCGTCTAATGCAAGTTAGTCCATTGCAGCTCTACGTCCTGTTCGAGAGAGCTTAGGGTGTACATTAAGCTGTTGAACTACGAGACAGTCCCGTCGAGGCAACTGATTTTTTACTGTAATTTGGTTTGGGAAATATTTTATCTGTTGTTAAAGATGAAATATTGTGAGATGCTTGCCTATTGGTGATTGTGTATTGCAAGTGCAGGATGATTCTTCCAGCATCAGATTCCACATTGTGCACATAGCTTCAGCTTTCTAGTCATAAAAATGGAAAACCAACTCATTATCCTGTGCAAAAAAACTTCACCAAGAAGCCACCATCCTTCTTCTTTTCTGTGAGGTTTGCTCTACTGCTTCTGGAACTGATCTCCGGAAAAATGGCTCCGAAAAATGATTCTCATCTTCATAATTCCACATTCACAGTAGGCATATTTTGTTTGGTTGAAGAGTTTCACCACCACTGTTGCCTCAATCTCAGAACCAAGGCCGAGAACCAACGGGTTTAATGGAGCCAACTGCCACCACAAGCAGACTTTGGTCGGTTTTCTTCGTATGAGAGGCTCGTCGCCATTGGTTGGCTGTTCTGGCAGTGATCTCCCCTCTGGCCTCTATTTATGGACAGTAGTTCAATCATGGAATCAGAACCGGAAGAGGAACCTACTTGGTTGCCCCTTTTGCTGTTTATTCTGATTCTGGCGATATTCCTGTCCTTTCATTTGGACCAGAGCCTTTCAAAATTCGACCCCAACTGGATTCACCGAATCGGTGGGTCATCCGGTGCTATTGTAGTGATCCTTACCATTCTTCTTTTGGTTTTGAAGTTCAGTGCATCCATGAAGCACTGGCAAGATTGAATAAACTTCCATGTCACCAGCTTATAGCTGGGAGGAACATAAGTAGGACATTAGTCTCTGTCTTGAACTGGCAAGTTCAGTGCATCCTTCTGAGTTGCAGCGCTTACCTTACTCTCTGTCTCTCCTTTTCCTTCCCCAAATAATGTAGGACATTTGCATTATTGAAATTGGATTGTAAAGTTGGTAATAAAATGATGGATTACAGCAGTTTCTCAGACTATAAGAAACAAATTGGGGACTGCCAGTCAATAAGCTTCCTCGAGAAAATCCGGAAATAAACCCGAAAATGTTCCCAGTTCCAAAAAAGAGTATATTCTACCTACTGAAGGCATAAGTTAATGCAATCAAGCAACTGATTGCATAAGACCATAGGCTGGCAGGTTGAAGCATATGGTTGGAACCACTGCACTCATCATTCGTGCCACTAAAGCACCCGGGCCTTGTTATCTTGACCCCACCTCCTTCCGGAGAAAAGCTACCATTTGTTGTGCCATTGCTGAACAACACACACCAGAAGTAGGGCGAACCACCATCAGTGCCGCTCACTGCAGCCCCCAATTCTGTGTGATTCTTGCTGTATAGGATGTTCAAGCTCTTGCTGTTTTCCATAAGTATCCCCGAGAATGCTTCAGAAGGATCGACATACTTCGACTCGCAGCCAAGAAAGCGTCCGGTGATCGGGGCAAGAGTCGACACCTGGACGCCGCAATTAGGAGCAAAAGTCTTGGTGAATTCGGAGTCAGCGGGCTTCTTGGCGTTAGGACCTCCAACGTCGCCGCATTGCCCTTCGTATGCTTTTATGTACTGCAGTGCAAGGCAAGCCAGGCCAGAGTTATCGTAAAGGGCTGACATCTTGTGCGCTGTCCGGTTGCCGTTGATCACAGCCACCAACTGATCCGCTGGGTTCTTAGTAACCCTCATAACATCTAAGCCAAGGCCAATGACCACTTTTAGAAAATCAACTGTTTTGGCAAGTAAGGCAGTTAAATTTTATCGTCTCTCATCTGCATAATAACATTCAAGTAGCTATGAGACACAGCAAACTGCTGCAGACTGTCTCGACGACACACACGAGAAGATTAAATATAATCCGGCAAGGTAATCGATCCGAACAGCAAGCAAACTTCAGTAACGAAGCATGGTGTAGTGGTTGCTTTGACTATCTGACTCTAGTTCCACCAACACAGTAAGACCTAGTCAATCATCATCTTTTGAGCTTCTATCCACCGATGTGCCTCTAAAAGAATAAATGGGTTGTAACAGATCCAGAAAATCATTAAATGAAAAAGAAAAATAAAATCCGCAACCCAATTAAGCCACATTGTTAAAAGGAGCACATAATTGTGTAACTCTGCTCAAATCTAGATTAGTCGGGACGACAAATGTACATATATCAAGTAGTCTACTACTACTTACTATGGATAGTGGCGGAAGCACAAGAGACGAAGAAGAGCAGACCAACGAAAACCAACTTCATTGTGACCATATCTCAGCTTTTTGGTGATATGGGTTTTAGAGTAGTTTCGTTTCTCTTCCTCTCCTTTTTGAGCTTTTTCAAGGTTCTTAAACAAAGCAATATGGATGTTTGTATTTGTTAACACTCGAACTTTAAATCTCTTATTTAAGAGCTAATTAGTGTTGGTTTAATTGACACTGCAACAAAATTTGGCCATGCATCAATTTTAACCGTGGAGTTGTTAGTCGGTTAATGGTGAATGCGATTTGGGAAGGTAAAATGCATGTTTTGGTTCAACTAATTACAGATCTTCTGTCAGATTACGAGTTACTTGTTCTTATAGTGTTTTACTTTTTAGACCGTGACCATATAACAGATCTTCGAACTTGTTCTTATTAACATCACAGCTACCCAATTCATCATATTATCATTTATCTGATCTCTATACAAGTCAGTGAAATTAGGAATTAGAGCTGATACTCAAAGTACCAGGTTTAATACATCAAATAACCATGGAATAAAATGAAAAAAAACATGTATGGGGTTGAATTTGTTTCATTGGGAGAGAAAAATTGATCCTAGTTACTCTTATATTTTTTTCTGATTTTGTGGTGGATGCCAAATTTTACATTGGACCGAAGTAAAATAATAACGATTATGAATATTTATTCTTTTGGTGTAGAGTATTTTTAAATTTGGCATCTTAGTAAATAGTTCTTTTGAATTGATTTACCTACGGTTATTTTAAAGTTGGATATCTTGGGCTAATTGGGATTCTTTATTGTAATTCTGACTCGTATGTGTATCTTCACGCACTATATATATATATATATATATGAGTTAATATATCCAAACTAGTTTTCGATACACTATAATTCTAATATTACTTTCGCATCTCATACTACTTTTATATATTTCTCATACTTTAATCTATCTTTATATATTTGAGCAACCTATTTTCTTTATTAAAAAAAAACGCCATCTCTGTTTGAACAGCCAATCCGACATATTATATTTTTCTAACTGTCAAGTAACAAACAATATAAAATAGCCACGAATTTATCGGCCGGATAAGATAGATACATTCATCCACTCTCTCTCTCTCTCTCTCTCTCTCTCTCTCTGTTTCGTTGGCGCACAAACCAGGGTAGGAGTAAACGCAAATGGCCGCGCTCAGAAGCTCGGCGCAGGTTAGCACAGGGCCCTTCAAAGCGGCGTCGCATCCACCCCGAAGAACACCCCAAACCTGCGCCGCATTGCCTCGTCAAGAAACCAGGCGAGCGATCTCTCTCTCCCTCCTCCTCCTCCCCAGCTTCGCCGCCTCCGTTCCCGGTACGTCTCCGGCCCCGTTCCCTTCCCGATGACACGTGTCACTATATCGTGCTCTCCGCTTTCTCCAACTCTCACTCCATCTTTACTCGCAGAGGCCGTCGCGGGGGGCTTCGACAAGTACGTAAAGAAGTAAGTAGTTCTCCCAGCGAAGCGGCGCCGCTGAGATTCTCGATGTTTGATTTTTTATTTTGATTTGTTATTTTTTTTAATATATTTCTTCGCTAGGAAGAAGCTGGAGCCGTTAGAGGCGTACGTGCCGGCGGTTATTTTGACGCGGTTTCAGATCACGGATCTCGGTAAAAACCTAAAACAAAACAAATAACATGTAGAGAGTAGGATGGTTTATTCAGTACTGATTTGCGTTTTGTAGAGAAAACCTTGGACGGAGATGAACAGCCCCGATTCGCGGAATGCCGCTCGCTGCTACGCTCGGGACCTGCCTCCTCCTTCCGCGTCAACATCCGAGCGGTGGCACAATATGCTTCGGATGCGGGAAATGGTGATGCAGCTTTTGAGGATGTTGATCAGTGCCTCAGGTACCTGCATAACCACGCAGCTGACCGCCGTAAATACATACGTTCGGACTGATTGATCGTTGTCGATTTTGCAGAGCCTTGGAACAGCTTGATTCCTTCCTTCTGCGCGCCACAAGAAAGGATCCGGCCGCTTCAGTAAAAGCAATGAAGGCGCAAATCAATGTTGCCCTCGTCGCCTTGGATAAGTATGGTTTGTACGCCCATGTTCAATGCAACTCTTTCCACGGCTTACCTCCCGCATTCCTTAGTTTTACCCTTTTCTATGCAGACTCCTCCAAACTGTGCCTTCAGACGTGTTGAGCAAGGGGCGAGCAGTGGCCGATTCGTATAGAACACCCGAAAATGTAGATAATGAGGTTGTTGACCCAGAATTAAAACGACTGGAATCCTTGTTATAGTAGGATGTGTAATGAACATTTTGTTCGCCAAGAGAACTGCAACAGTCTATAAGACCCTGCCGATGAAGAATGATTTTGTTGCTTTTGGTTACCCTCAAATGGCAGTTTTTTGTCTAAGACAAGAAAGGAATGAGGTATATTATTCTGGTTACATGACACAACTATATGGCATTCTACAAATTATACCTACAAATACAGAACCACAAGTGTACAACACACATCAAATCGAATATGCACTGGTGAATAGAGTGCATCCAGGTTATGGATAATGGCTGCCGGACAAATCTAGACGAATAGAGTGCGTTCACATGATTAAGTGGGCGTGCCTCTGAAGACGCGCTTTAGACTAGGACATGTGGTGCGTAACTGCCCCATGCTTATTGAGCATATCTGAAATTTGCAACAAAAAGGAAAATTGTCTTGAGTCCGGTGGTTTCAGCTTCGATCGGGTTAGAGAAATGGGGTGTCGCTTACCTTTGGACAGCAGCGCACATCGAGAGTCTCCAGCATGCCACATTCTGATATAGCAACCTGAACAGTTTCTTCGTCTACGTTACAAGACTGCAAATGGAATTAGCAAGAGTCAACTACAATGGTTCTGACTGCCATATATATTCAACAGAAGCCCATATGGGCACGAATTTGAGAAGTCATAAGGACAATGCATACCTGGAGAAAAAGACTGGTTAATCTGGGACACTTGAGCTTGAGCAACTCCAAGGAGTAGCAATTGCTTGATGACATACAAAGGCAAATGTCAAGTGAGACGACATATAGAAGAGCTACGACATTCCAGCAAACAGAATGAGTTAGGTTTGGGTGAGACTATGCTATGTGTGAGTAAAGAGTTGTACCTGAGATTCAGGATGCACAAGTTATAACAAGTGACATCAACTTCCTTCAAATTGCTGGACAGAGAAAGATTAAGCGATGACAAATGGAAACAGCGTGCAGCAGGTGGAATGAGCACTTTCCTAATATTCGAACAGCCAACACAGTTGAGGTTCTGCAGTAGACGGTTTGGCTGGTCAGTGAGCTCGTAAGTATTCTCCGGAGGGACAGCAGCAGATAAACTGATTAAACTTGGTAAATCATCCAGCGGAGCACCACTACTTCCCCAATTGAGGTCGTGCAAATTCACATATCCGTTCAAGCTCAGATGAGTAAGGTGGGTACAGCAGGCAAGAAGCTCCTCTATTGCAGACTGACTGAGTGTGCCATAAGATAGGTCCAAATCCTGGAGCAATGGTAAGGCACCTTCTTTGTACAGAGGTTCCAAAGCCTTATCACTCAGATACTTGCAAGCTTGTAATTTCAGTACCTTTCGAAAAGATAAGGCAAGAGTCAGTAGAGCAAGGAGATTGGTATTATCCCAAGTAACAAGAAGCAGAATTGATTAGGAGAAAGTGCTATTGACTTTCGATGCTAACGGAAAACAGTGCAAATTTATTATTTAGCCAGAAGGGGCGATGAATAAGCAAAGATTAAGTTGGCATGCTGGATCAAGATTGACCCACCTTTAATTTCAAACAAGACTCAAAAATCGGCTGCAAGGTCATCAAAAATGTATAAGATAAATCAAGCGAAGTCAGATTTGGTAGCGAGCCCAGAGAATAAAGCCCATCGGAGCCAACAGAAGGGCAGGACATCAATATTAAAGACTCAATCAGCATGCATGATTCAGTTGTCGCAGATAAGCAGTCATCCTTCAATTGGCTGCAAGGTCAAATAAACACTGTTAATAATGTAACAGGCAAAAGGGACACTAACAACATCTAGTTAAGCAACATAACCTGCAAAAGGAGGCATCCAAGGAAGTTAACAGTGGACAGTTGATGGATGCATCAGACAATACACCACATCCTTTTAACTCGAGCGATAACAGGCATGGCGCTTCAATATGAAGTTTGTGCAACTTAGGACATATTCCCAAATTAAGTGAACTCAAAGCAACCTGCAGTTCAAATCCATTATCAAGTGCAACTAATATTGCAACACAACAATATCACATACATCAACATTTATGGGACAAATAACTGAAGTAGTGAGCACTTACTGCACAAAAGGATGCCCTTTCAAGATGGTCGCAACCATCCAGAAAGACTTGCTCAAGACGAGGACAAGTCAGATCAAGGGTCGTAACAGCACGACAACCAATCAAAGAAAGACTAACTAGCGAGCTATTGCAAAAGCGCACTGATGTCAAACTCTGCCACACAGAAATTACATGACTTGGTTACTAAAAAAACAAATAGCCAACTAGGCATCAGATCAGAAAAAGGGAACGAGATAATAAGAGAGAAACTGAAATCCACAAACCTCGCAGTTATCAAGAACCAAAGATCTTAACATTGGGCATCCACCACCATCACTTAAGACCTCACAGATACTATTTATCAAAGATTCACAATCTGTGAGATCCACCTCTTGCAAACTTGGACACTGCAAAGTCAAAGTTGTCAATTTCTCCTGCTTTTGCAATGCCAATTTCTGCAAGAATTTGGGTAAACACCTCAGCATAGTTTACTAGAAATGAGGCAAGATTGCTAAGTTTATTCAGCATACTTGGAGTGAATTTGAAGAGATACTGATGCTATTCAATGCTGGACAATTAGACACCGTTATGGATGACAGCATCATAGTTCTTAAAGTGAGATCTGAAAAGCTGCAGACATTGATAAAAGTTAGAAGAATCAAAAGGAGATAGATCTATCATAGACCAATTAGGAATATCGCCAATTTCCCAATGGCTACAGATAAAACTTATCTTTAGAACAAAATATATAGTGGATAGCATCCCACACTTACTTACGACAATGTACTAATCTGATGTTCTGCAACCGAGGAAGATCCAGGGAGACCGACGTTAAAAGATTGCAGTTATCAAGTTCCAGAACCTGCAACAAATAGAACTGTTAATCTGTTGGCCAGAAAGAAAGAGTTCTATGAAAAATATACAGAGCAAAGGAAGCCATACCTCCAAGATATAACAGTAAGATATTGCAGTCATTGAGGCCGATGTGATACCCTCACAGCTATGAAGCTTCAGAACAGTCAACAGCGGCAGCCTCACAAACTTCAGAGAAAAAATATTTTTAAAACTTGCATTCCCACATCTTGTTCATAATTGTAGGCCACAGAAACTAACCTCGAGGGATATATTGGGACAATATGAAGCATTCAGAAAATGGAGATTAGCACAAGTTTGGGATATTTCGCGCAATGTTTCATCACTCACGCACGAGCAATTCGACATGTCCAGAGACTCTAATTGAGGACATGACGTTGCTGCAGAACGAATTGCAGCATCTGAAAGCTTATGGCAGGACCCTATGTCAAGGAGACTTAATAGTGGACAATTGAGAACAGCTTGTGCCATGTTACTGCGCTTCAACGACAGAGTTTCCAGCAATGGACACCTGATGAAAGACGCAATTTAGTACAAAACAGTATTAAGTGAAGAATGATTCAAGGATTGGTGGATTACCTGACCGATACTCTCATTACACGGCACTTTGTTATCTGTAGATGACGCAGTCTATCATGATTTATACTTATCTCCTGGATCCCGTTACCCAGAGTGGCATCATTAATGACCAATTTCCTCAGGGAGGTGCAGTCAGCTAATGCATGGAAAAAAATATCTCCAAGTTGTCCCTTTCCCAGGGTTAAGACCTCAAGAAGCCTACATGACATTCAAATACAAGATGAAACTTACTGGAACAGGATTGTAGTAGGGGAATAATGAGATGCAGAGATACCTTAGCGAAGAGATTGCTTTCATAACAAGAGGCTGAACAGCGGAAGTAGCACAAACATTAACTTCTGTTGCATTTGGATACCGCTGACAGATGTCCTCAACTGCAATGCCAGATCCACCGAGTCATTTTTAATTTCTTAAACATGGCCATCACTCGGATTTTTTTTCTTTCTTTCGCTTACAACAAAGAGGGTGGAATAGGGAAAAAAAGTGACAGGCTTCATTATCTAAGAAACGATAGCGACATAAAATTGGAAAAAGTTGAAGATGAGAGATACTCTCCATTAACTAGTAGGCTACTGAGGCAGAGTGACATGCCACAACCAGTCCCACAATGTCCTGGGTAATAACTTCTTCCTTTTGCCACTAGGCACTATGGATACGGATAGAGCAGGGTAATTCAGACTGTTTAACACACACTTACATTGTTCAACAGATATTTGACGATTCTCAAAGTTTAAGCATCTCCAGAAATCTTCATGGGCACTAGCTGCTTGCCACTGTCTACAGACCATTGCCGCTTGACAAAGGTTAATGTGATCCAAGAAGGAAAACACCTGCAGGAGAAACCAGCGACAAGTTCATTAGCAGTTCATGGACCAAAAATTTAGAATTACACAACTCCGAAAAAGCAAGATTCACCATATGCAACAAGTCATCGGTAAGGTCCATCCGATTTTCTGAATCTTCAGCCTTCAAATTGCATCCCTCATCACCATTGTCTCTCCCCTGGCCGGAATCAACCGCTTTATCATCACCGCTGTGGTGCCCTAATAAATTATGAGGAAGTTTCTCGTTCAGACGTGGGCTTCGACTTGGAACAAAGTCCCTGCCTGAAGATGACGACGGACAATCCCCAGCACTTGAAGGCGTGCCCCATAAATAGTTGAAGTCACTGCCAAAAATAACCACAGTAAAAGTCTGTCAATTTAATTGTAAAGCGTGAAACTTTAACTCCAAACAGTAGCCTAACAAAAAGGAGGGCCATAGAAAACGCACCAGGGTCCCGAGTAGATCTTAACCCGCTTGTGATACGACCCCGGATCCGAATCGTCCCCGTCGTACGCCAGACCGCCGCCTTCTTCTCCTCGCTCTCCCTCTTCTTCCATGAAATCATTCAACGGAACCCTCTCCGGCTCCGGCTCCAGCTCCGGATGACCTCCCCTCTCGTTCTCAAAATCCGAATCGCTCATCTCGCCGATCCCTAACGACGGTTTCTCCTCTCCCGCTCCTTCTTCTCGTTCTTCCTCTCCGTAGTCGTCGTTTAAGCTGAAGCAAGAGCAGTACCAATTCCTCATGCAAGACGAAATTACGGTCCAACCCCTCGGGCGAAGAGAAGCCCTAATCCCGCGATCCTTCCCGCCATTCTCTCGAGGAAACCCTAATTTTTCACTTTCACGGAAATTTAGAAGGGGAAAAAGATGCGGAGGAGGATTATTCCGGCGAGGTTTTCTCCTCCGGTCGCCGGTTAAAGGATTTTTCCTCTCCCACGATTTTATAAGGGGGGGGTTAAAAAATTTCTAAATTTAATGTAAGAGAAAGAAGGGTTGGTGAAAAACAGAACACGGGAGCTCTTTGTCTAATACAATAGATTTTGTCTGACCAGTAACCAACAGAGACATATGCTGACTGCAGTTAAATAAGTTGTCTAGTCATGTCATTAATTTAATTTGTGTAGTATATCACTTTATTAATTTTTATTGTCATTTTACTTCAACAATTTTGTAGAAAATGAGACGAATTCGACATCATTTTGATTCAATCCTAGAACGGAATGTGTTATATTCAATCATGTAACGGGAAACGGGATGAACGGTGTCAAATCGTGGTCGTCTGCATGTCACACTTACCAAATTAATTATGTGATATGATATACATATATAACTAGAAATAAAAAGAGATACAAGAATAAAATTAATAATGTGCTACGTCGAGAAATTGGAATTGGTAATTGTAAATTGATTGTCAATAAGATAAAACCTTTATTTCATGGTGAGAGAAATTAAAATCAAAATCACAAGTTAGTGATAGGTCAAACACATGATACAAAAATAACATTTTTTTTATGACATGTATATCTAGATATTAACTCGATCGACTAATTTCAGCTTGACTTAAATTATCATTATTAAAACATGAAAAATAAGTTTATAACAAATATTTATCAATGTTGTGTCATTATTCAATTGAGAGTTCTTAATTATTTTTTACAATATCATTTTTAGTTAAATAAAAATAACATTTATAACTTGTCAACTCCACCTGATTGGTTTGTAATGTGGTTTCCTTTTATGGTAATCAATTGATGTTTGAAAAAGTTAATTTGGGCAGTTAAAAAATATTGCTCCCAAATGGAAATCAAACGGTTAACTTCCTGCCTGCCAAAGAAAGGCCAAAGTTTAAAGATTTGATAAAATAATTTTCATTGTTTGAAGATTTTAGTCCAATTGAATGGGGATTAATAGTTAAATGGACAAAGATATTAGGCGATGTTGATCAAAAATTATAAACCATGAAGTTTCAAGCTGTCAAATTGAGAGAGTTTTGCAATATTTTAAAGATCTTATATAATCTAAATTTAGATCAATCGATATAATAGTCAGGGACACGTAACGAGAAAATTTGGTGAGTGGGGACAATATAAGGAATGTCTAAATTTTTGTAAAGTCTGATTTAATTTGTAAGTTAATTTAACTTTTTAATGCGATCAATTTCTAATTTTAATGGAGACATATATAAAAAATATACTTAATTATCAAATAAAAAAATTAAGGGAAAAATTACCCCGACACATGTACCTCTGCCAACCCAATATCATATGGTACAAAAACTTTATTGACATTTTTACACACCAAGAGTAATTGTTTGTAAATATACTAATGATCTAACCTTTTGGTTTTGGAACGGAATTATTGATATACTCCTTTTTTATGAGTATTATTAATAATTTGGTCCACGCGTGGTCGCTGATTTTACGTTCGGACGGTCGCCCGTGGATCATCAGCTGTAGTTGGTTAATCGCCCCGGGGACCATTAAAATGATCATAGATCCTTCAACATGTATTAAAAATTAAACTTTGATATAATCTTAATAATCCTATAAATTAATGATTACGATCAGAGCTTAAAATGCATAACGTATTCTCCCTATCACGAGCACGAAAACGGGCGGGAATTGATGGCAGCCGGGCCTGAGCCGGCAGTAATAATGGAAAATCCGGAGGTAGGTTTAGCGGGGAACATAATATCTTGTCGTACTGCTCCACGACTCTGCTTCGTATTTTTATTTTATTCAGACAAACAGTACAAAACTGTTCAGGTGTTTCATGTTTGCACTCTCATAGACCTTCTCATAACTTCGAATTTAGTTTTTAAATAGTATAATTCTCATCAAATTATAATTTCCCCGAGCTTGTAATATGTTGTTGGTGAATCCTCCCTGATGAGAAAAATAAGTTTGTACTTTAATATATTTGTTGGATTAAAAATGTCGAGAATGTAGATCAATTTTGTGATGGTTTGAAATCTCATTTTAAATTCGGCTTAATATTTGATTATTCAGGATAGTCGAAACTCGACTATTTAGTGTATTCTACTACTAAGTTAACCTACGCACTAAACTACGCTAAGATAAAAGTTCAGAAGTTTTGAAAAATATGTATTGATTGATTTGATGATATCCTTCGTTTTGTCCAAAGCTCTACTTGTATAGAAAAACTAAGCTCCCTGCATATCCGAGTTGTAGCTGGACCCGAACTCTCTCTTTATACCTCCCCCCGTGCCTGTTCTTATCTGGCCCTTCTAATGCTTATCTTTATCTGGTCATTTTAGTACTCATCCTTACCTAAGCGGTATTTAAAGTTACTCAGTCTCCCTGTGTTTATCTCATCTTTCACGGGATTCATGCTTATCTCTTGAGAAATCGTCCCTTCAGTCATCTGACATACAGTTCACTTCGAACTCAATATTCTTGATGAAAAAATAGCTAATCCTTTCTTAATTCTCCAACTCGATCATGCATCTGATTGGTTTTCTGTAATTCCTTCAATCGAGTCACTCTCTCAATTCTCCAACTCGAGTATGTCCCTCATAAATTTTCAACTCAAGCACTTTGGTCTGAGCCTCTTCTTAATTCATTACCTTAAGCAAGCATCTTTTAATTTGTCAACTCGAGTCCCTCTTAACTTGCTGACTTGAACAAGTACATCTCAATGCAACAACTCTCATTAAACCACCATCTTTCTAAATTTTGAATTCATTTTTTCGCTCTCATCTTTGCACTCAAGCTAACAAAATCTATAGTCTAGGCACATACATTATCGAGATATAGTCATTAGTGACTAGCTTGCTAGCCTTTGTTTGGAATCGAGCTAATGAGTTATCAAGTGACTCAATATTAAATTATCGAGTTTCAGTAAAATCTAGCATTAATATATTGAGAGACTCAACATTGAGTTGCCAAACTTCGACAAAATCTAGCCTTAAGCATTAGGGAGCTACTAGATATCATCTTATCATTGTCTTAACCGAGCTAGTTACTTGTCGTCCACTTCATTCCTAGTAGTTGATTCAATGCGGCTTGCTCACACCTCCCTCAACCATATCAACCCTGTTTGCTACATAGGATCTTTTATGCTTATTTCTTTATGTCATACATAATCTTGACATATTTATTTCTCTATGTCTTTTCTCACATCGACATGCTTATTTCTTTATGTCTTTCATAATCTTGTACATGTCAACTAAAGGGAGTTTCACTTAATTAAGGTCGAGGGTACTCAAGCTGACATAAAGTCAGAGATATCCAAGTTATCTTACATTGAGAATACCTAATGTGATTCAAAGTTGAAGGTACTCATAGTTGATATGAGAACGAGAGTACCTAGGTTAACCTACCCTAACTATATCCTAGTAAACTGACCATAATTAACCAAAGCAAGTTGACGTTTAATCACAGCTATCTCAATGATTGTCATAGATGATCCTGAGTTATAAGGACGTTATTTTTATACTTCAATAATATGTAAAGTCTATTTTAGAATTTTATGATTTAGATGATTTACTCATAATTATCTTAATAAATGGATTAATATTGTATAGGAAAAAGTACACTTTATCTACCTATGATTTTTATTGATTACGCTTTCGGGCCATCTGATTTTAATTTTGTAATTTGGTCTCTTTAGTTTAAAATCTTATAGAGCATATGGTTCATACCCAATTAATATAATTTTTAAGTCAAAATAATACATATTTATTCAATTTAAAATATCATATTAACATCAAATCATAGCAACGACCATGCTCTGATATCAATTTCTTGGGATTGGTGCATAATTATCAATTAATTATGTACTAATCTTGTTTAATTAAGCGACTAATAATTTAACTAAACTACACTTACTTGTTGAAGCGAGCATATACACAAGTTTGGAACGATTACCGTGAATTATCGGTCGAGTTGTGATCACGATCGAACTGACACACAACTTGATTTTCACGATTGTCCTTAATTGAAAATCATATTAACTGTATGTCTAAAAGATTTTAAACTACAGGGACCAAATTACAAAATTAAAATCACATGGTCTGAATCCAAAATTGATAAAACCATAGGTTGGTAAAGTCTATTTTTTCCTATATATTCCAAAAAATTTACACCAAGTCTAAATAGATAAGAAAAACTGATTGTAATTTCATATTCTTTATTCGATCTCGTAGAGATTCTATGTACTAAAATAGACTTGGTGCCCAAATTTTAAATTGGAGTTAGATTACTAATGCCATTTAAATCTAGTAAGTGATAACAGAAACAAAAAACTTCTGCCTAAACCTAGTACTTCTTGGTAAACACAACTATCTTATAGTTTAAAAATATCTGATCGAGTGATATAACATTATCTAGTTGTTGGAGAAAAATTGAAAGAATGATAAAGAAGCTCTTATAATGACTTAGAAGTTTGTCTCAATGTCAGCTTAATATTACAAGGTAAATCGGTTTGACCAAAATCAGACTATTATTACTACTTCACCATGCTACATTATCCTAGCCTATAAACTAAGTTAAACTAATATAGAATGCAAAGTTTGATAGATATTTTGTAATTTAATTTAGTGATGTCCTTCTATCTTATCCCAAACCCTCATTATATATGCATAATAGTCTATATTTGTATCAGAATTGGACTCTTTATACTCGTTCTTGCCAATGTCTTGTACTTATCATTATCAATGTCCATTATTATCTGACTGCTTACTTTTATCCTTATTATAATTATGTCCAAGTCTCCAAACTTATCTTTCCTCTGAGTTTATGTCATTAATTTAAGCCTATCCTGTTAATCTTAGAGTTTATCCTTACCACTTAAGAGTTTTGCACTTATCTTGAACTGACTTCAGCTAATAATTATCCTTATCTAATTCAAATTTGTCACTCTAAGCTCCTTCAACTCTCCAGAGTTTGTGTTCGTCTCTAACTCTATGAGTCCGAGTGCATCTGATCTCTTTAAGCCTCTCAAACTCATTGAAAGTTTATTTCAAGCTAGACCTATTTCATTCTCTATCTTTGACAAATCATGGGGCAACTATCCTAATAAACTGGTAACACCATGGGCTAATAATTATCATAAGACAATGATCATTATGAGCTAATAATCATAACTGGCTAGCGATCACCACAAGATGATAATTATCATAAGATAATAATTACCATGGGCTAACATTCATCACAAGACGATGATCATCATTAGATGATAATCATCAAAGACCACTAATCTCCAATATATGACAATCATAAGAGACAACGATTGCCATGAGATGATGATCACTAAGAAATGAGAACACTTTTAGTTTGTCAATAATCTATCCTGAATTGACTAGTCATTGGCTTATAATCAATTTAAATATATTTTGGACTTTCTTAGACCCATATTTAAGCAAAGTCATAAACTAGAGAGCTGTAAATCAATCTCTTAACTTTCTATAACGACTTTACTCGTCCCAATATGAGGTTTGAGCTAAAAAAGTATGGATATTTTAACAATGAATAATGGTTTGACTTGACTTGACCGATTGTCAGCCTAACATCAACTTTGACTAGATTTTGGGTTCTTTAAGCCCAACGTCTATTAATCGGTCTAAGGTTGGGATTAAACAATGTCGAGATATCTCAAAGTTGTGAAATAATAAACTCTTTACTAATTCTTACCAACAATCTAAGCAAAGTGTAACTTTGGCTGACATTGCAACTTGTAATTTTTGTCATGACCTAAGAGAGTTCCACCTCACATGAGATTGAGAATATTTATGCTAACTTAAAATCTGAGGTACTTAGGTGGCCTTATTCCAAGGGTACTCAAACCTACTCAAGCTTGATAGTATTTATTTTGTCTTGCTTTGATGGTATCCAAGTTCATTTTAGGTTATAGACACCCAAGTTGATTTGAACATACTCGGCCAAGACAAGTTATCGTCCAAGCACATGTACCTATAAGATTGGCTTAGTTGACTCTAAGCTCCAAATACATATTTTTTCCTTCTTCAATACTAGTTAACATTTCAATGTTTGAAAAAAATTGGACAAATTCGTTCTTAAGTATTATTTAAAATTAAAATAAAAATACATTAAGAAAAAAAGGAAGTACTAGATGAGTTGTTTTCACATATTAAAAAAATATATATTTCCTTAGGAGTCATTTTGTCTACAAAATATTTCAATTTATATAGAAACCTATGGCATTCTGTCGGGTGTTTTTTAAACTACAAATATTAGTGTACAAGTTAATTTCCACCATTTCAATTTGACTAGGCATTACGTCGACGAGGATCGGTCAAAAGCGATGGCATGGCTCTCGCCGAGCAGTAGCGGTCATCTCCGATTATATTTACAGCTTTAAAATATCTTGATGGTCACATCAACCTCAGCTCACACATTAAAAATAAAAACATTGTGCGATTTTTTAAAAATATGTCTTCGTCCTAGTCCGACATTGACTTGTTCTATTTTTCATTGTTGGACCCACACCGTGACGAAGACAAGAGTGAAATAATTCACACGGGTAACAAATTTTGTTACAAGAAATAATTTTTAAATATAGAACGGAAGATTTACGCATTAGATTTGATGATTTGAAACTTGTGGTACACACCAAGTTTGGTGGACCATTCCGTATTCTCTATAATTGATGACTGGACATACATGTACATCGTCTGTCTTATAAGGACGCTACGGTTATTTATTTATTTGTTCCGAAACTAATTCCTATACCAATATTCATTAATTCAGATAATATAAATTCAAATTGAATCGAACTATAAGAATAACACAATTATCTTTGTTGAGTATTAATGTCACTGTGTAAGTGTTCTTTGTCTGTCTTAATTTTTTGATTAAAACTATATTTAATATATGGACACCTCCTCTGTGGACCAACTACCGAGATAATCTTATCAAACTCGAAAGATACAGTGAAATCTTCGTGGGCCAAATCCTCTCCTAGCAAAGCCTCGTATGTTCAGGCCCATAACCACCAACTACAGACGACTCAAATGGATTCAGAGATACATAGGCCCGTCAGTCCATGACCAGCCAGAGGATCGCCTTTGCTTGCTCCAACTGGGCTGGGCCTAATCGTATAGGGAGCGATGAGAAAAGTTGGAGGTTTGCTTCGTTGTCGAGTTGGAACCTTTAGAAAAAAGAGTAGTTCTACAAACTAAATTACACATTATGCCGTTGAGGCAAGTGTTAATTCACATCCAGCTCAAATAATTATAACTCGTTTTTAACTTGTGTCAAAATATGTTAGTAAGATAATCTACATACTGATGCTAAGTAAACTCTATATTAGTCGGTGAAAATCTGTATTAGTAGGTGTATGTGTAATTCAATATGACTACTCTCGTCGCGGCATAAACATCATCTATATTTTTTTAAATAATTCAGCCTGCCCATATAAAATTCCAGTTGTAAAGACATTCCAATGAAATGAGGAAGGTAGACCCATATTTTGAAACCCTTTTTATTCTTTATAAATTTCCTCCACTTTTTTAAATATAGGACAGGACTTTATGAGAGATATCACGGGTACAGCTGTAAAGGCACAAAAGAAATTACAGGAATTTTATTTGTAGTATTTTGAGCTGAAGGACAGCTATTACAAGCAGTCAATTGTTTTTGGTTTTGACAGCCACTCCGGAGATATCAACTTTTTGATAATCTAATTTGGGTCTTTCTATGTTCCCTATAAATCCTATTAAATTACATATCCAACGGTGAAGAGTCAAAGACTTTAGTTTTCTCTCTCTCCCTTTTTAAGCTTTCAGTCTAATGTAAAAAGCTAAAGGGAAATTATTTGCGACTTGACTTTTGGCATTACTTACATGCCCTTCTATGTTACGATAGCTTCTTTGATTGTCTTGTAATTAGCTGTCAATGGATCTTCCTAAAAAGCACCAAACTTTAGAACATCTAGGTCTGCGCTACCTATTTCTCAAAAAAAAAAAAAAAAAACTGAATGTCGAATGTCCAATATCATGAATCGTTGGACTTTCAGAGTATATTCCTACGATTTTAAAATCTACGATCTAATTTGCAATATCTTTCTCAATTGATTCTTTTATTTTAAGATTGTTCATGCACTATATTTAGAGAATACTGTTGTATTTTCTTTATATAGAGAATCAGATTTGATATTTTTCATTTAAAGGTATTAAGTGTTTTTAACATTGGGTAGCATAATATAAATTATGCCACGTAATTACAACAATAACTCTAGTTTTATCATAAATACAAAGTATATTTGTTGAGCTCTTACGATCCGTATAACGATATTTTAATCTACGATTTTTCTATATTCAAATAATTTTTATTGAGATCCCAATTTTAACAAAATTGATTCCATGTACCATTGTATCGTTTTAGTATCATCCATTCTATAGGAATTAATAGTATTTGGTTATTAATATCATTTTCTTAAAAGAAAACAGATCAAGTAAAAACGAGAATGTACATTTTTAATTTCATAAATTCTACGCGTTAATTTTCTGTATAAACACGTATGCACATCCCGATATCATTTCATATCATTGCATTGTTTAATCGTAACCTTGGAAGGGAAAAAAAGTGTGCCCGGCTTAACTTTTAGCCTGTTTCTTAAAACATATAACTAAATCATCCAACTTTATTATTTTTATTTCATCGATATCCTGAGCACGTACAATACGTCCATGCATGTAACGCTTACCAATGAACGTATTTGTCACTTCTGCATGGGTCTGAACCTTTAAAGCACAGATCTTCTAAGCCATCGGTCGACTCGTTTCACAATAAATTATTGCCACAAAATTACTTGAGTCAATTGAGACTTGGAGAGTTAAAGAAATTTAGATACATTAAAAATTAGATACATTAAAAAAATTAAGTACATACGTAAAACGTAAAAAAAAATTATAACAAGTATTATTTTAAATAAAGTTTGAGAGTCTAGATATTCAGAAGTACATGTCTCTGTAAACCAGCTACAATTCTGGCTGGCTCTTCGCTCCTTTTCATACCTGCAAGATACGAACCAGAAAAAGTTAGGTAGAAATGCATTAGTCGAGAAAGCAAGAAGATTTTGCATTCCACCGAGGAAGGGAAAAGGAGGAAGATTTTGCGGTGATAAAGGGAAAAGGTCCTAAGGAATATATAACTTTGAAGTAAATTTGTATTTCTATATAATAATATGTACATATTTCTAATAATAGGTGTTAAATCTCTTGATTTTCTTGAATACAAATATCGAAACTAAGATAAAATTTTGTAGGAAAATCTTGGCACTTATATAACGTTCAGAACTAAAACGGGGAAAAGGTCCTGCAACTAATTGATAGAATCCCACTAACCTTCTTTCCTTAACAACAAAAAAGTGCAATTGGCTTAAGCTTCCTTTTAGTTTTGGACCTATTGCATGTCACAAGAGAATCTGATTCTTAAATTCCAAATCTAACTAGTTGAAACAAATTAGTATTCAATATGTGTGGAACGTCACGTCGTCAAGTCACTTTTGAAGATTTGATATTCATTTGTTAGTATCGAAATAGATTGAAGATGGTCAATAATTGAAGGGGTTACAGCCTACGAACGTCAACTTGAATGGCAAATCACGCGCAAGATGGAGACACCTGAAACTAGATCAAGAGATTATAACAGGCATTAACATTTTCGTTAAACAATTGACAACAACAATATTAATAATCGAGGATTATAATCTTCATATTTAATCAAAAAATTTAATTTAATAGATTAGTAGATTGTTCACACCTATAAACTATCACATCATTCTTGTACTACATAATGTTGAATACTTAACAAATCTCGTAACGAGATTCATGTGTCAAAAAAATTATACATGTTTTAACTTCACTAACGTACGATAATGAATTGATAAAATTTTCATATTCATAAGTTAACTCTCCACTAATTTTTTAATAAATTACAAATTTCATTATGGACATAGTTTTTAAGACACGTGCCATAATTTTTTTAGTTAAAGTATACTATCGTAAATGACTTATTCAATCTCTAGTTTGCTTGTATTATTTAGTAAAACCCAATCTATAAATACTTAAGGAGACCAAAATAATTATTCATTATTGGAAAGTTGCGTTCTACCATATGACCGACAGCAACATATTATTTGTATGCACAAATGAAAATTATGTATAATAACAGATAATAACATAATTTCTTAAACTTCCAGAGAATGAGGATCTCCGCCTCACTCATCTCTCCTTTCCCAGGACTCTAATACTCCTCACTATCTGTTCACCTCCCTCCCTTCCAACAAAATGAAAAGCCCAGAAAGAAGGTCAATCGCAACGAATGTATAATTATACTTGCTGGTTGGGAAACTTGGTTTTTGTTTCTTGGAGCGGAGAATCCGTTGGTGGGTTTCGGGAATCAAAATTCTCAAGCAAAGAGCTTGGAGTTGTGGGTATAAGAGGATTTGAGTGGAGGGGTTCTATAAAAACCTAGGAAGTATTTTGGTTATTAGCTGGTTTCAAGTAATGTTTCAAGTCAGCTCGAAAAAAAATCATTTTGGGCGGGTCTGGACAGACAATTGCCAAACACTTGTCTGAAAATTTGGTTGTTAATTGCGAAATACAAAGTATCACTTTGAAACTACATAATATTCGGTGAAAAAAAAGTAAAATCACAAGATATTAAATAAATTCCTATTTGCAAGAAGTGAGGTTTGTACGTCTAATTTCTTAAAAAGGAAGAAGAATATGTTGCCATCTTGTAGGTTATTTTCAACATTCATTTAGCTAGTATTTTGGTAATGTAATAAATTAACTCATATTCGTAGTTTCCAAGGATGATACGCAACCCCAACCTAATACTTTTGCCCCGTCTTACTAGGGTTGGGATAAAAATTAAAATGATCTAAGGTCCGGTAATTTGAAAATATTAATTCTATATTTGAGAACTTAATTTATGAATGAATAGAGAAAGACGTTCGGTGGTGGGAGCTGAAACTTGTTGTTGGCTAAGCACAAAGATTCAAAAATAGTAAAAGCTAGACGAAACAACGAGCCAACTATAAAAAAATTACAACGGATTACAATGTCGAAATAGCAACGAAAACATTTATTTCGCAACGATTATTGACGACAAGTCCCGTCAAAAATTCTCTGGCCAGGGGCAAGGATACAAAAAGGGTCGAACTGGTTCTTGTTCTCGACGAACTTTGACCATTTATTGCCAAAATGTCGTCTCCATTCTTCCTCGGAGTGATAATGGGGAAGGTAGAGTTTAAAATCGAAACCTTTCTTGATGCAAATTTGGACAACTTCCTGGTTCTGAGATACCATTCTCTCCACTGTAAGGCCTCTTGGTTGGGGAAGCATAAATCTGAGCAACGCCACTATATAGAATATCTCCCCTTCATTTGGTAGCACCACTGACGTCCGGTCGTCCCACCTGATCAACCAATACATAGAAAATAGTTCAATTTTTCAGATACAATTTTCAGGTGCACCAAATACATGAAAACATAAAGAATCCCAAGTACTAAATTACTAATTAGTTGATTTAACGCAATCTATTTATTGTGCTAAATTTTGATCATAATTTTGACCAAGATAGAGAAAGAAAGGGACCGATGATAAGATTACGTGTTTTGTATACGTTGGTGCACAGCTAGACCGGATACTTCTAAAACATTCAATACAAATTAGAGAATGACTTTCTATGGTCTCTATCTAACCTTGACATGTATTTGGGCTCCATTGCCATATACCTATTAAGAGGTGATTGCAATTTTATAGTGTAAACATTTTGCTGACTTGTAATTTCGTATAAAATAATTTCTGTAATACGTAAATGATGGTACATGATAAATGAAATTTATTTTATCAATAAAAGATGAGATTACGTGTCACAACCTCTACCTCTGGGAATGAGAGGGGCGTGACAAAAACGAATCCACGAGGACTTACTTTTTCAGGACTTTGTACTGCCTTTTTAGGGCCAAGTACGAAGCAATGTAGAGGATGTAGGTTGGTTTGGAACGTAGTAGTAATGGTGTGATTTTGACCCCTAAGAAGAAAAAAAAGCATGGATTGGGAAAATGGAAAGTTGGGTTGTGGGGGCCAATTTCTTCCACAAGGATATGTAATTTTCATGCTAGCTTCAATACAGGGACAAATAATGCTGTCATTTTACCTTTGGGTTGGCGAATAAATATCCTTGTCGTTTCTCAAATGGCAACACTGACCCCGAAAGTTATCTCACCTCCTAATTTCATAATTCGTGCAAAATAAATTCCCAAAAGAATTATATCCGAATTCTTCAAAATGAAATTGTTTTGTTAAAAGGTTTTGTGTTCAAGTATTATAAAAATAAAAAAATACTACCAATTAAAATCCGACGGGTGTTCCACAATGCTAAATATCCTCAACCTACTACCGAATCTTAACTAGATTAAAGAGGTCAGGTATAGGCGTTCAAGAGCCCAATGTGTGGGGGAAGGCCCACGTAGGGCCCAAAACATGGACACGTGCAACAACAAAGAGGGATAAATGGCTTTTCACCCAAACCTCGCCCCTCCCGGGCAACGAGCCACGAGTCCACAAGGTGACACGTGTCAGACATGCCGGAGCATTAAAGTCTAATTCTTTCAACGAAGACAATGATATTTTTCTACTTTACATTCGTCTAAAATTAAAATAAATTGGCGAGAGTAAATTTAATTAAACTCACTTGCTTCGCAGTAGAGGGTAGACGAGCATGGGCCCACCGATGCCTTCTTTGAGCAGTCTCTTGAAGACCGTACGATCGAAATCGGCGATGTCTCGTTTGGACACGAAGAGGTTAAGCCAAGGGTGTGGGGCCTCCCATATCCCGTTGGCCCTCGCGTGCTCCTCTGACCGCTTCACACGTGATAAAAACTCCACGTAGCTCACGTCCGTTTGGAACTCCAACCCCTTCACAAACTCCAACTGTCCAAGCAACCCGTTGACAACCTACAAGAGAGAAAATAATTCGTTTTATCAAAATTTAACTCAAACTAAAATTTAATATTTTAATTCTAAATTTCGAGCTACACTTTAATTATCAGAATTCAGAATGGGAAGGGGTATTTTGGTCATTATAGGTTAGGATGTTACGAGTAAAATGAATAAATAGTTTGCAGATTCCGGAAAATGACGGGATTTTAGCGAGTTTGGGGAAACGGGGTATGAGAAGGGGGGGGGGGGGGGGGGACCAAAAACGTCGGCGACATCACAATGATCAGCAATACGACAGCGCAGCGACCGGCGACGTCACGATTATTTATTTAAACGTTTTAACAAAGGGGGAAATTATTACAAGCAGGGACCGCGACCACATTACAGAAGCAACGACAGGTCGCAGGCAAGTACAGTGTCATTCTTGTAAATTGCATTTACCGCTTTACACGAGAGTGTTTGTGTCAGAAAATCCAATGCGAATTTCTCGTTGCATGTATGGTCAGTTTCAATTTTGGACGAACTATGTTAGAGATCCAATTATTATTTAAAAATGGTAGTCTCTCTTTTATTATATTCTTTTCTTGTGAGTCTCTAATATTAATTTTACGACGAGACAGTTATCTCATATAAATTTTATGGGTAGAATGAAAGAGTTCTTACTTCCCTCTCTTAAATTTTGTTATATTTATTTTGGTGAAACCTAAATTTATTATATGAAATAATATTACTCGGCTAAGCCGTCCCCCACTCTCATTCTTTGGACTCGTGTCCAAAGTGTTTTGACTTTTTCACTGTCCAGCGGGGATAATTGGTAGGTAATAGGCCAGGGAAAAGCTAAGAACGTCTGGCTTGGGCAACTGTCCAAGTCAACACTCGTTCACAACTCGACACCTAATCATTTAACATAATCCATTTTAAGATTCGATAATACTTGATTTGATGACGACAGAGTTAACAAACATAAAGAACTTGGGTTCAATTGACGAAAAAATAAACGTGTATTATAAGTGTTTAGATTTTATTTACCTTGTCTACGGTGGAAGGGTGGACGTGGTCTTGGTATTGGAGGGCCACCTCGAGGCAGTAGAGGATCGGACCAGCATCGCGTGGGATCCGACAATACTCGAACGAGGTCCTTCCGTCCAGCGGGACGGAAGGACACCCATCAACGACATCGTTGCTGTTGACGAAAGCAAAACCCTCCACGTAATCAAACGACGACTCCCCCTGTGGCCGTGTCACCAGCCACTCAGCGTCCTTCGTGTACGCTTCAAACTCCGAGTATACCACCCTTATCCACCTCACCTAACCCACCAAATAAAATACTATTAAATTAAATGAGCAAACCAAAATTATACTAATTAATTAACAAGTCGCCAAGTTGACAAAATAACAATTATTTGAACCAAGACCGCATCGCTTGCTGTTGCGTTACGTTAACGGAGATTAAAGCTTAGAATTCGGGTTGAATTAAGAGTTTTGAAAATATAATTGCAAAATTGAGGAGGTCTAACCATGTGGGGAGCCGGTTGGACCAAGATTCGGGCTCGGGTTATGACTCCGAACTGGCCCAACCCGCCGAGGCAAGCGAAGAAGAGCTCAGGGTTCTGCCTCCCGGAACAGGTCACCAACTCTCCCTTCCCGGTGACGACGTCCATCTCGGCGACGTTCGACGTCTGTGGCCCGAACCGAAACGCCTGGCCGCTGACTCCGGCGTTGGACAAGGTCCCCCCAACGGTCAGACCGAGGTAATCGGTCCACGATCTCGGGGCCATCCCAATATTCGAAACACACCGTAGTAGCACGTCTTCCCATAATGCCCCTCCCCACACGTCAACGAACCTCTCGGAGTACTCCAAGTGGGCCCCGCGCGGGGAGGCGCCCATGTCGAGGACGAGGCCTCGCTCGGCCATCGCCTGCCCGTTGATAGAGTGCCCGTTGCCCCTCGCCGCAACGGTCAGGACCAGCTTGTCGTTCGCGGCGGAACGGTACGCCGTCTTGATGACCCTAACGACTTCGTCGGGTCCCTCCGGCTTGATAACTGCCAGGGGCTTAGAGGAGTACATTCCGCCGAAGTCCTTAGCGGCCGAGCCGGTGGCGGAGAGGGAGAAGTCAACGGTCCCTTGGATGTCAAGGGACTGGAATATCATTGAAACGACGTCGTCGGTTACGTTTTCAGAAACCGCCTCGTCTTGCCTCGGTTCGCCGTCGTTCTCGTGGTGGAACCGCTCCAAGTACGCAATCATCTCTATTTATTTTATTTTTTTGTTTTATTTGGGGCTCGGTTTTGTTTGGTAGAGGAAGAATAAATGGGAAGGGGAGGGGATTAAATAGGGGGCGATTTGAGTTGGAAATTATATAATTGAAATGCGGGGAATAAATAAATAAATAATGGGAAGGAGGGGCAGGGTAAAGGTAAAAAGTAAAAGTAAATGATTTGGGGAGGAATTATTAAGCTTATTGCTAGAAATTTTACGTCAGCATAAGGTTTCAATATCCTGTTGACGTTGTGATCCCTATCGACATCCTTTCCTTTGTCTGCCACTTAAATTTTTTAAAACTATCCTACAATAAAGTTTTACTAATTAATAAAACATACGTAAGACATCAGATAAACGTTTTTACAATGTTTGAGTATGATATTTCATACAAATATTAATACAGTTGGTGGGAAATTATCCTTGAATTCCTTGTTTTGTTATTTTTCTAATGATTACCTAATTTTTCAAAATTATTTTACTGTATCCTCTAGCTAGTTTCACTAAACAAAGCAATGGCGAAACAATTTTTAAAATAAAAAAAGACATTATAAGTGAGATGTAATAAAACACTGGGACCTAGAATAATTTATCTTAATTTAGTGTTTGTTTCACTTTGAAGGGTTTAATATTTTATATAGTGGAGGGTTTAAAAGTTAACCACCTGTAATAATGATCATTGACATTTCTTGGAATATTTGTACTTGTATAATGGTTTTTTTATAATTTCATTTCCTACTTTTTTATTATTAGGAAATGGTTTTTACAAAATTTGTTGGGTTGCTTTCCTTATATTGCCTGGCTTTAATTTATTTGTGGTCCACGAATCTGGGTTGGAAATCTTACTCGTTGCTAGCCATCTTATTGCCGTTTATTACTTGTCCCAGTTTAGCTGCCCGTATGCTCACCCATTTAATGTCTTCACATCTGCTGCTCCATTAGGCAATCTATAATTATCTAATGCACATGATTTGTCATATTAATTTCTGATCTTTTTATCAACGAGGCATTGGTGTGTGTGGTACCTAATCTTCTGAAACTTGTAGATTTTTGCTGGATTGTTGGACAAGACAATAGGTTGGCGTAATCATGTGATTCTCGTATCAATCGAAATAGAGTTGCCCGGCGGTGGGCAATAAACATATTTTATCTTTAAGTTGACTTTTGATTTCCTGGCTGAGTATATTAACTTTCAGTTGTGTTCCTTACAAATCTAGGTGGAAGATGTTACTCGAGGTGACATGAGGCAGGTTTTTCATTTTCAAAAAATTATAATTAAATTAAATTTGAATTAATCGATATAATAATATTGAGTTACAGATAAAAGAAAATATATAATAATTATGAATGTATATTTTAAGTTACAAAAACTGTCTTTAAATAACATTTGATAATGTTCAATACATACATTCACAAATATTAAATAACTAGTATGGCGTGCTAGTGCATGTTAGATTAGCACTTAATAAAAAATGATAGTTAATCCAATTAATAAACAACTTGTATTCTCTTTTACAAGATTTTGGTTTCGAGCGTTATGATAATCACTTATAGGCCATACTATAACAATGTGATGTCATAAGATTCGTCACTCATTAGAACTCTCTTGGTATGATTTGATGACCTCCTGTATCTGATTCGGAACAATGTATTTGAGTTCACGCAAATCGTGGGCCAATTATTTACAAGTACTTTAGAGAATACAATACAGGTTAGAGCCAACACATTTATATTTTAATTTTCATGTCAACTCATTTTAGATAATATAATCCAATACCTACCTGCCTACAGACGTACGCATCAAGAGTGAGCAGATGGATTGGTTAATTCTAAGGCTCTCCTCGCTTCTGCAAGTTTTCCTCCCTAGGGGTTAGGGTTTCTCATATTATTTTTCACAAAAATTTATTGTTTTTGAGGTCTGACTTACATTGATCCTTGGAAAAACACATGAAATATCTTTTAGTGACCTCTTGATAGTCTAGTTTAAGATCTTTTTCAGGGTTCATCGATGAGAAGTAGGCAAACACTAAGTTGGGTCGATGAAGTCCTTTTAGGTGGCATGGTTGAGGGAGAATGAGTCCGAGGTGGTAAGGGTAAGGAGAAGGAGGTGGCTGTGGCAATGGCGTAGGTGGTCGATGGACTCGTGAGACCAGAGGAGGCAGGGGATGAAAAAGATGAGATAGTGGATCTCTTTTGTGGGCTTTCAGTACTGGAGAAGAAAGAACATACTATGTGGTTGGCCGCGTTTTTCTAAACAGAGAATTTGATCAATGTTAGAGCTTTTATGAACATGATGAAGAATTTTTTGGAAGCCACATAATAGTCTAGAGACTTTAAAATGCTCTCAATTGCTTCATTTTTCATTTTGCAAACCAGACGCGAGATAGAGAGAGTCTCGTAAGAGCAACCTTGATACTTTGATCATCAAATTGTGGAATTATAAAGATTACAGATGATTCAACCCTCCTCAATAAAGATGCACATGGTCCTTTTTCATACTTATGACCTACCCTAATGAAAAAAACAAATCATGTATTAAACCACATCTAATATCTTGAAATTATTAATACTTTAAAGGACTCTGAATTATCATAGTTTTATAATTAGAAACAACAATCTTTATAATTTATTGATTGAATTCCAAGATATACAAATAATAAATATCATAGTTTTCAAAAACGGATCGGTGATCGACCGGTGGGCTGGGCAATTTCTGGTCGGACCAGATTTCATATTAAGAAAAAATTCTAATTTTTTGAAATATATATAGGTATGTAGATAAAAAAAATATGTAATAAATTAATAATAACATATAATCATACTATTTTTTTATAAAATATACCAAATAAAGTATCCATACGAATGGTTAATCTCGAATCAAAAATAAAAAAAGAAATCAATCAGTATTTTCTGGTCGTACTGGCCGGCCCGACCAGTCAGACTTGAAAATCCATGGTTCGTAGGTAACCGTTCTGACCATGAGTTTTTGGCTGGTGGAGTGGGCGATTTGTGATCTGACCGATTAGACCGCCGATTTAAAAACTATGATAAATATATGTCTTAGATTGTATCACACTGCACCATCCGAAAGATAATAAATAAACATTAAAGGGCAACGATAAAAAAATGTTGAGCCATATTTCGGCTACAAAAGATGAGACCAAGGAAAAGCTGGAATTGCCTTAACCTAGACGAGCTAAGGGAACAAAAGTGGAAAACACAGCCACGTTACACTCTTGATATCGGCTATTTTAGGCCAATCAATGTTCTTATCGAGTGTGGCGTATCTCTTTGATTCTTTCATCGTCTCTTAAAGATATTCCTATATTCGGGAGGTGACAAATCTGCGAATGACGAATCCAACCCGCCATTGATACAGCATTTAAGTCCCTTCACACGCATGAAAAGAGCTCGTTTAATGGCATGGAACAAGCAATGCAACAAAGTTCAATCAAGAATTTTGAAAGATCATGATGCCCTAAAAAAACATTATTTTATTTTTAAGAGTTAGAGTTTCTAATTTAAGACCTTAGATTAAGTTAAAGTTTTGAAGAACATCTATTGCTTAGTACAAAAATGTTGAGTTTATTAATAAATGTTGAAAACAAAACATATCCATAATTTTAAGATTTTATGTTGAATACATCGATTTTAACCGTAAATAAATTGAGTTGATCTTATGTTTATTATTGTACTCTCATTAAAATCTCTTCAAATTGATATTGATAAAAGTAGAGAAAAATATTATTTTAAAAAGATTATTACATAAGAAAATTTTACGTTTTTAACTCCAAAATAACCAAATTGGATTTTTCTCAATAAATAAGCAAATGCCAAAAAAAATACTTTTATCTATATTAAAGTTTCAAAAACACTTTTCTGATAGCATTTAAAATGCGTACTCAATAAAATATTTTTTTACTGTAAGATGACAGTAACAAATATCATTTGAAGACAATTTAGACGATAAATGATGATGTAAGATATATCAAATAAAAACATCTAACACAAACTTTATTTCAGATACATTTAAAATTATAAAGTATGTAAAAACATATATATTTAGTCAAAAACATCACTTTATATAGAAATTAAGAACGAGATTAGCACTAATATCTTAAAAAAATTATTATTTATTATCACAAAAATGTTATTAAATTTTAGCACAGATCCCAACCTGAGTTTTTTTATAAATTTTATAGAGATTATTTGTTTACAAATGATCAATTTATATAAATTTTACTATAAAAATAAAATAATCAGTATATAAATATTTGAACCTATGACTCAGAAGATTTGGTGAGAATCCGAAGCGTATAATATCACACCTTAAAAGAAACAAAAGATAATGCGAATAAAATATTACTCAAATTTGATGTACAACTTGGAAGTACTTTTGCCGCCTTGTATAATTACCGGATAATTGCAAAAAGGAGCAACGGATAAAGTAGATTTGTCTGTTACAAAGTAGCAGCTATATTTCTCTCGTACTTGGTGCGTGGATAATGGAGGTGACATATTCTTTGTATATGATGGTCTTAGTTACTTGTACTTATTTTGATGCCTCTTCTTTATATTTGGATAATCTTTGGACAGAATGGTCACAAAATTTAATTAGACTAAAAATTCGACTCTAAACAATTTTAATTCATCCCAAACTAAGTACATTTAAAAGAAAAAAAATATTTACAACAAAGCTAAAACTGTATAACCGTTCTTGTTTACATTATTCAAATTTGGTTAATAAGTTAAAATAATATTTTTCTTAATGTTGGGAAACAAAGGAGAGAGACGTGGGAAGATAAAATCAAGTATTGATATCGTAAAAAAAGGATATTGAATCAATCGTACTTGTCGGCTGATGTAAAAAAGAAGATCTTGTTCTGGTTTTCTTGTGCTTAACTGAAGCACCACTCCTGTCACTTGCCTTGTCTTCGACAATAGAATGAAATAGATGATGACATCTCTCACACAGTCTATGTCCCCGAACCATAAAATTTCTTAAATTTAGGTTAGATATTGCATATCTCATGCTTGGAGATGAAGCATGAGGACCATCAAGTGAATAAATGGTTGACGATATATTTTCCTTGGATTTAGATTTATCAGGTATCATTTTGAGCTTATAATCTATATCTGAAATCGAAAATGCAAAATGCAAAATGCAAAATTTTTAAACAATATTAGTTTGTCACTAGTAACAAATAACAAGTACTACTCAAATCTATATGTGAAAGGCTGTGTATTTGGAGGGCTCGGACCAAATTTTCAAGCCCATGAAATGGAGAGAGAGGCAAAAAGACTATTCGGGCTTTGTCGTACTAGAATGGTCGACCAATGTTTAATGGGCCGAAAAGGCCCACTATCCAATATAACTTGTGTTATGTATTTCTCACTGTAGACCCATCAAGAACATAATTGATAATTTGTCTATTACATTTAAAAAAATATTAATAAAAATATTATATTTTCCGTTTTTTACTTAAACTCATAAAATATTTTCAGTTTGTTAAGTGATAGGGTACCCAGCATATACGCGACATACTTTTAAATACTTTTGATGTAATTATTTTTTGGCAGTTTAGGAGGATTAATACAGTGCTTATATACATTGGTGCCTAAAAATTCAACGTGCATTTGCTATATGACCTACTAATTGGAATTCGGTTCAGGAATTTTGTTCGTTAAAACTAAAACTAAAGGCAGTGGTAGGTTTAATTGATTAAGGGGATTTTACCAAATGTTTTTGCAAGGAAAGGTATCGCCGGGAATTGATTCAAGTGCGTAGCGACAACACATTATATAATGAGTAAGGAGCTGCATTAACAATACAATAAATCATAAAAATTATGATACAATCAAGTTTTATTTTAATACTTTGTAGTTCAAAACACAAAAAAATAATAATATATATTTAAATTTTAACATCTAGATTTAGAATGAGCAAAATTTTCAGTATCCGTCATCGATATTCAATATTCAATTTTTTTACAAATTCGGATAATTTTATATTCGGATTCGGATATAGATTATCAAAAAAATATATTTCAAATTCAGATATAAATATGAATAATAAAATTAAATTTTTTAAATATCCTAAATATCTGAAATATCCAATTTAAAGCACAAATTTATTAAATCCTTTGAGCACACATATTTAAAAAACCCACAAAACTCATTTAAAATTACAAGTCAATAGACTTACCACTACCCCCATCAAAACGTAAATTCCAATTTCCCCAAGTAACAAATCCTAGAAAAATTATCACGATTGAGTTAATAAAGGTTGCTTGATGGTTTATGATTTTTTTAAGAAGGGTGATGATTTTGTCCATAGGTTTACTTTGGTTCAATTAATTCTATATATGCATAAGGTAACTTGGTTCATTAGATGTATATTTATTTGGATCACTTGTGACTTTCACATCATTAGATAAATTATCTTCACGTATCTCGTCTTATAAGTTGTTTAGTTTTTGCCATGAAGCTCATAATATGTTTTTCAAAGGGTCATAATATTTCACAATATTTTTTGGCACTTTTTACCTCTTAAGACTTGAAAAAAAAAGATGGTTTAGATTATTTGTATCCAATTTTTTTAGATATATCAAATATTGGATAATAGAAAATTTAGATTCAGATTAAGATACCAAAAATTCATAATTGGATA